>PVJL010002713.1:0-183986 GCA_004026885.1 Lyroderma lyra
ATAAGTTCACCACCTAATGTGACTTCTCTTTCCATCACCTTATATTTAGCTTCCCCCCCTCCTCTCCCACCCCCTCCCCTTTCTCCCCTCCCTAACCCACTCGTCCCCAAATAAACATTAAACTATTGATTGTGTCCATGGGTTGTTTGTTTGTTCATTTCTTTTCTCTTTGTTGCTTTCAGTTTTATATTCCGCATATGAGTGAAGTCATACAGTTCTTTGTTTTTTCTGTCTGGCTTATTTCACTTAGCATGATGATCTCCGGGTTCATCCATTTTGTCGCAAATGGCAATATTTCATCTTTTCTTACAGCTGAGTAATATTCCATTGTGTATATGTACCACAGCTTCTTTATCCAGGCATCTGTCGCAGGGCACTTTGGTTGTTTCCATGTTTTGGCCACTGTGAACTACCCAAAGAACTTGAAAACCTTTGTCCGCAAAGACTTATGTACCCCAATGTTCATCGCAGCACTGTTCACAGTGCGTGTCTTTTGATTAGCACTTTTAATTCATTGAAATTGAGTAACTATTGATAGATATATAGCTATTGCCATTTATTTTATTTTATTTTTTTATTTATTTTGCCATCTTAAAGAAGTCCCTCTGACATTCCATGTAATAGTGATTTAGTGGTGATGAACTCCTTTAGCTTTTTCTTGTCTGGGAAGCTCTTAATCTGTCCTTCAATTTTGAATGCTAGCCTTGCTGGATACATTAATCTTGGTCGTAGATCTTTGGTTTTCATTACGTTAAATATTTTCTCCCAGTTCCTTCTGGCCTGCAGAGTTTATGTTGAGAAATTAGCTAACAGTCGTATGGGTGCTCCCCTGTAAGTTATTATACTACTTGCCTTATTCTTGTTGCTTTTAGAGTTCTCTCTTTGTCTTTAACTTTTGCTGTTTTAATTATGTGTACTCGGTGTGGGCCTATTTGGGTTCATCTTATTTGGGACTCTCTGTGCTTCCTGGGTTTGTATGTCTGTTTCCTTTGCTAGTTTAGGAGAATTTTCAGTCCTTATTTCTTCAAATGAGTTCTCCATGCCTTGCTGTTTTTCTTCCCCTTCTGGTATCCCTATATTATGAGAATGTTGTTACACTTGATGTTGTCCCAGAGGAATCTTAAACTACCCTTATTTTTTTTGGATTCTCTTTTCTTTTCTTGTTCTGATTGGGTGTTTTCTGCTACTTTTTCTTCCAAATCACTGATTTGCACCTTTGCTTCTCTTGTCTGATGATTCCTTCTGTTCCATTTTTCATTTCATTTAGTGTATTCTTTATTTCTGCCTGGTCCTTTTTAATGGTTTTTATGTCTCTCTTTATGCTTGCTATGTTGTTGTTGAAATTTTCACCAAGTTCTTTGACCATCCTTAAAATTATTGTTTTGAGCTCTGTCTCTGATAGTTTGTTTGCCTTCATCTTGTGTGATTCTTTTTTGGGGGTTTTCTGCTGTTCTTTCTTTTGCAGTGCATTTTGTTTCCTCATTTTGGCTGGCTCTTTGTAGATATTCTGCTCCTTAACCTGACACTCACTGCTACAGTTTCTTCTGGGGCTTACTGCTAATACTGGGAGGAGGTAGGGATTTAGAGGTCTAGAAGGGCAGGTTGGGGAGGGCAACCAGGGTTTGATCCTTTGTTTTCTGCCTGGCACTGAGGGCAGCGAGGGCAGTGCAGGCTTATGCTTTTCTGTATTTAGTTTGCCTCAAGGTCTCTGGGATCAGCTGTTTTATATCTTAGCCCTCAGACAGGACTACTTGTGGGGGGAGAAGGGTGCCTGCAGCCTTTTCTTTCCTTCCCTTTGCCAGGCCAGAGAGAGGTCGGGCTGCGGCTTCTCACCACCCATGCTGTTTCACTCCCCTCTATCACAAACTGGAGTGAAGTTGGACTGCAAGGTCTGCCGGCACCCATGTCTGCACCTCCTGGGGCCAAAGTGAAGTCTGGTTGTGACACCTCACAGGCCCAGACTCTGAGCCTCCTTTTCTCTGTCCTGTGGACCAAGTGAGGTCTCAAATGCTCACCCTTCACTTTCTTCCTTCCTCCTGCAGCTGCAGAGTTCAAGCAGAGACCTGTGACTTCTCTCTCTGAACTTCTCTTTCCTTCCACCTTCTCACCTCCTCAGTTTGCCCCATTTTGCCCACCTGCAGGTACTTTGATGTGACCAATGAGTCTCTTAGCTCTGTTTGTGTGTTGTGTAGTGAATCCTTTGTTGAATTATATTTGTTGTAATTTCCAGGTGAGTTTTTCATAGCACCTCTCGCATTGCCATTTTAGTTGATCTCCTCTCTGCTAATGTTAATCTGTATTTGCAGCCTCTCCCCAACACTAGCATCACCGCTTCAGCTCCACCTCAGATCATCAGGCATTAGATTCTCATAAGGGGCATGCAACCTAGATTCCTTGCATGTGCAGTTCACAATAGGGTTCGTGCTTCTGTGACAGTCTAATACTGCCGCTGATCTGACAGGAGGGAGAGCTCAGGTGGTAATGCAAGTGATGGAGAGCAGCTGTAAATATAGTTGAAGCTTCACTCACTCACCTACCACTCACTTCCTCTTGTGTGGCCCAGTTCCTAATAGGCACTGGCCCGGGGATTGGGGACGCCTGTTCTAATTCATATGATGGAATGAACTACGTCCTTTAAACCATTGGTGGTGAGAAAATGAGACACGACTCAGTAGCTCCCAAGCATGGTTATCATCTAACTGTACAGGCTTTATCTCCAGCTTTACTGCATTCTTTTTTCCCCTCCCTTTTGGTTTCTAAATTAAGTACATGATAACTTACCACAATTTCATTAAGACCTTAAGAATGAAACTTTCCAGAGTACTGAACTGTTTTACCTGAAGAATCCAGTGTTAATGTGTGGAATGATCTTTATGGTTTTGTGTCATTGCCAGGTGGTAAAATGGGAAGATAAGGCCAAGAGAAATATAGTTATAAAATAATTTCTTCCTTTCTTCTTTTTTTATTCTTAGACTTATTGGGGTGACATTGGTTAGCAAGAATTGCGTAGGTTCCAGGTGTATAATTCTATGGTGCATCATCTATGCAAAATAACTTCTTAAATTAAAAATAAACTCCTAACTTTTTTCTCCTTAAAATTGAAGACTCTGGTTCTGAATTAAAAGTGCACAGTGTAAAGTCACAGGAGGTAAAACCAGTCTCCCTTCCAAGTGTAGTTTAATTACTTGATTTCTTTCCCCTCCTCTCCTCTCAGTTCAAACTTTGGCTTGAATTTTGGTGGCTGGGATTTCTAAGTCACTGAAGCGTGATCTGCTAAGTGCAGATGAGGCAAACAGAAACAGCAGATTAGGAGTGAGGTCGTTTTGGAGAGGAAGAAACGTGCCATTGCAGAAAAATAAAAAAATTCACCATGAACAGCGAAATGTGCTGTATTTTCTAGGAAACAGTGTATATTTAGACAAGAAGCAAAATTCTGTTTGGTATCTGTACCACCCTTAGTGATGAATGGTTTTTAGGTGAAAGCAATGATAAACAGACTTATCCCCTTTACTTTTAAAAAAACTGTCAGAACGAGTTTTATCCAGAGTAAATGTGGCTTATTTCCAGAGCCTCTGCTGTTTTTTTTTTTGTTTTGTTTTGTTTTTTTTGGTTCAAAAGCATTCAATTCTAACCTTGTCTAGAAAGCCAACCAGATGATTATAGAAACCTCCTTCATGATCATTTTTTTCTTGGGTTAGAAAGTTTTAGACTGCTAAATATGGCTCTGGTTTTATTCTTGAGTAAATGTTATTCTACTTTTTGTGCCAAAATTTTTGCTTGCTAAACCCTTGTGGATTCAGCTGCTGGATTCTGAGTATATACTGGATATATCTTATAATTAATAGTATCTTATAATTGATAGTATTGCTGTGGGTGAACTGTAGAAATTCCCTCATCCCTAGAAACATCCTATCTCCTCTGTCACAGATTATACGTTTTGCTAATATATTTTGACTAGAGATTTAGTACTGAATTGATTTCTAGTAAAGTTACTGTAATATTTGGGATTTAATTTTCATTAGAGTGGGTTTTTGTTTTGTTTTCTTGTTAAGGGAATGAATCATGTCCACTGAAGAAAGTTAGTTGTATCTAGTGATAGTCTTCAACTACGTTCCTTCTTATTTTCTTCTACAGCTTTGAAATCACTGTGGATTTGATCTTATTGAAAATTCCTCGTGTTTGGCTACTGATCAGAGGAAAATGAAAGAGGACTCTTTGTACTTTTTCATAGGCTTAACACTGAAAATGGAAGATACAATGTTAGGAAATGGTATATGTAGGCAGATAAAAGAATTTCTGTTTTGTTTGTTTGAATTTTGTAGTAAAGTTAAATGGAGCCTGTGAATACAACTGACTCCTAATTTGTTAGCTTATACCTTAACAGAGAAAAGAACTACCAAAAAGAAGTAAACAAAACAAACAAAAAATGAATTATTTTTAGAGGGAAAAGTGCCCAATCCATGTACTTTATCACTTTTCTTGAAATTATATTTTTGTGTGAATTTAAAAGTGGGAATATGGTTTTTAATCTAGTTAGGGCAAAGAAACTAACATTTTTTTTTTTTAATGCTTAACAAACTGTGTTAGGTAATAGACATGTTTTTCCTCATTTCATACTCATTACAAACCTTAAGAGATCAGAGATAAATGTTCATATTTCAAAGATGAGAAAACTGAAAAGTTAAAGAGTTTATGTTGACTCATCCAAGGTCACAAATGCAGTAGGTAGTGAAGTCTAATTGTTTGCTTTTAAAAGCCATGTTCTTTCCTTTGTATCACTCTAGCCTATTGATGGTCAATAAACCAGGCACATCACAACTTTTGTTTTAAGATTTTTTTTCATTTATGTAAAAAGTTGAAATTTCATACATGTATATAACACCTTTCTTCCACAGGTTTGTTTTTACAATTGTTATTTTAGTTGTAAGCAAGTAAAGGCAGATATTATTATCTCTCATTTTACAGATAGAATAAGGCACAAAGTGACTTGTCCCAGGTGATAACTGTATAATGTTGATGTAGTCAGGATTATAAGCAGGTTTTCTGCCTCACCCACCAAGGCTTATTTCACTAGACAATATATTGCTAATAAAACATTATAAAATGTGTAACTTACATGGTCACAAATGTAAACCATTCATTTAGTTGTAAACGAATGTCAGTGTATACATGTATATTTATTATATCTTGGCATAATCTTTTATTTCTTCAGCATATTGTCCAGAGCCCTTTTAAAAATTATTTTTGGAGATGGTTATTGTTAGAAATAAATGAATCACAAGTAATTTCTAAAAGAGAGTAGTTACTATGTTTTATAAAATTTTATGAATTATGAAAAAGGAATGCTTGCAGACTGCTGGTCAGAATGCAGATTGGTACAACCGCTATGGAGGACAGTGTGGAGGTTCCTCAGAAAATTGGGAATGGAGTTACCATATGACCCAGCAATCCCCCTTCTGGGGATCTACCCCCCAAATTTGAAAACCTTAGTCCACAAAGACTTATGTACCCCAATGTTCATTGCAGCGCTGTTCACAGTGGCCAAGTCATGGAAGCAACCAAAGTGCCCTTCAATAGATGACTGGATAAAGAAGCTGTGGTACATATACACAATGGAATATTACTCAGCTATAAGAAAAGATGAAATAATGCCATTTAAGACAAAATGGTTGGACCTTGAGGTCATCGTGCTAAGGAAAATAAACCACACAGAAAAAAAACCAAGAACCATATTACTTCACTCATATGTGGAATATGAAACTAAAAGCAACAAAGAAACAAAAACTCATGGACATAGTCAATAGTTTAGTGGTTACCTGAGGGCAAGGGAGGAAAATGTTGGGGAGGCGGGAGGGGGAGTTAAATACATGGTGATGGAAAGAGAACTGACTCTGTGTGGAACATATATGCAACAAATAGATGATGCCCTGTGGAATTGTACACCTGGAACCTATGTAACTCTTGATAACCAATGTCACCACAATAAGTCTAACAAAAATATTTTATGAATTAATAGTGTATTTTATTTATTGACTAAATGGGTGGTATTTATCAATTCATATTTATTTTATTCCTCATACAGATGATATGTTTCTTTGTCCATTGTTTAATTCATTGAGGAAACCTAGAGAAAACAAGGCTTGTTTTCAAACCTTGACCACTATGGTTTCAGAATATGTGAATATCCTGGTTTTCTGATATAGAAAATACCCATTTTGGCCAATTAATTTCTATTTATTGTCTTCTCTGCTGGTCATTTAAAATTTTTTATTTTTTTTGTACATAGAGATTTTTACATGAGGTGTATTTTTTAAAATTGAAATAAACAAGTGCAGAGTTCTGTTTGCTTTGCTTTGTTCACTATCTTCCAAGCACCTGTGTGGTTTTTAGAGGAAATTTGAGAAGGATAAAAACACTCCTTTCGTTGAAATTTAGATCTAAAATAGAGTTCTGTGTAGAGTTTCCCTTACTAATTAGTTTCTTTCTTTCTTTCTTGTTTTGATTATTGATTACCTAGAGGAGAATAAGAAGGTCAAATTACATGGTAGTAGTATTCATAGATGAATTCTTAAAAATATAATTTTTTCAATTCAACAGTTTTGGATGCCTTTGTATTCTTTGGATGTCATTGAACATTAGTCAAAACTGATAGTAGGATCATTTATTAACAGGCAGTCTCTCTCTTTTCCTCTCATTACTTTTGGATTGCCAGTGAAAAAACTAATGTAAATTCATTATTTTTTACTGATCTTGAAATAGAGTAATTATAGCCAGTAAGAAAATTCCCAAGCAATAATGTTTTTAAAAACCCTTTGTTACTGACAACCACAATAGCCTGCTCTGATTAGAAATATTAAGCTATCTCATGGAGTCAGGGTTTGTGGTAAAAATTAAAAAAAAAAAGTACACAGTCTCACTGGAGTTTTAAACAAAGAATTTCATATTGGGAATCAGTTACACAAATGTGGAGCACGTTGAAATAGCAAGAAGGGGATTCTAAGACAATCAGATATAATGATATCAGGAAACACCTGCATCACCAGGACCAGATCAGGATGGGTTCTGCTGGTCAATGAAGGAGGGAGCTAGGGCAAGAGCAGACTTAATAGCTGTAGCTTCTCTGGGAAGGGTAAGCAGAGATGGGCCTGTGTGGGCCAGGTCCAAGTTATCCATTCCAGGAGGTCTGCTCCAGGACAGGTCTGCTTGAGAGAGACCCTTGCTGACCACCAAAGGGCACCGAGTCACTGGTACTGAAGGAAGAACAGAAAGAGGTTGCGGGGGGTGGTTCCCTGGTGGTGTAGTGGCTAGACTTCGGCGCTGTCACCGCTGCAGCCTGGGCTTGATTCCCAGCCAGGGAACTAGCCCCCCACCCCATCCCACCCCCGAACAAAAAAAGAGGTTGGGAAAAATTGAGGTTAACAGAACTTTGATAGTCAGAGGAAGGGCTCTAGGAACTCAGCCCCAGACACAGGAGAAAGTCCTGCTCAGTTGAGACTGGAACATCTGACAGGATGCAGAGGCTTTTTATTTTTTTATTTTAAAGTATTGAAAGAAGCTAGAAGCTAACACCAATGGCTGATGCTGAAACAAATTAGATGCCATTGTTTGTGATGCCACTCCTAGAGTGATGTTGATAGGATCAATGTGCAAATTGTAAGAAGAGAATTTTGCGTGTGTCTGTGTGCACACATGCATGCTGCTACAGTTCTTATTACTGGTCATAATGACATGGTTAATATTTACCAGGTTCTTCTTCCACTATTTATTCTGTATTCCCTCTGCTATCACTTTAAATATCAAGGTTCTTTACCTGGTGGGTCATCTCAAACATTCATTCTTGAAGATTCAGAATTCTCAGTGGACCTGCCTTTTTTTATTGGTTGTAGTTTTCCATTAACTCTTATTACTGGATATGCCCTAGAAAATAGTTTGTTGTGTAGCAGCAACCCAATTCTTTTTCTTGGTAATCAGGACCAGTCATTCTAGCTAGTACCCCCTCCTTTGCTAGCTGATTCAGTAACATAAGGAGTAAAAATGAGTGACATTCTCAATTCTAATTCAATGAGAGTATTGTGGAACCATTGCATACTTGGGAACTATGATCTCTGAACCATCTAAGCCCAAAGTTGTAGGAAGTGAAAATTCAGTAAATGATTAGGCATAATAAGAGAAACCAGTACATCCACTTAATTCCCATACCCATGATTTCTGGCAAAATGAGAAATATCACTGTGTTTGGTCACTGGTAAAAAGCATATACCACATCCTGTAAGGTGGAGCACCAAGCTTTGATGGTGTTATCTCCCAGCCTCTCTTCAGCAGTCCTGTCCACTGTTCTGTCAAGGTAGTTGCTTCTGGGTAATGTACACATAAATGATACCAGTGCTGAACTTCTTTTGTTATGAAATGTATTCCATGGTTAGAACCAGTGGTGTGGGAAGCCGTCAATCAGTAAGGCATCCCCTAAATCCATGAGTGAAGGTGCTGGCAAAAGCATTGCTGTCAGGGAAGTCAGTTTCATATCTAGAAAACTGACTTAAGTGAAAACAGATCACCGTTCTTTCCATGATAGAAATGATCTGTACCAGATAGTGCCATATTGGTCTTGTTTACATTTTAGGCAGTAAGTGGTTTCCCTAGCCGGGCTCAGACTTGGTGAGGGCTAGTAGATGTTATTGTGCCCATTCCTAACCTCTACACCTATTGGAATGGGCATATTGTACATTAATGTATTGAGCGGCCCTGGGAGAGCAAAAGAAAAAAAGCTGACTGATAGTAGCAGAACAGTGCCATCTTATCCATGTTGAGAGCTTCTGTTTTCAGTGGAAAGCCTATAAACATTTGCCTTGGAAGCATATACCGAGGTTGCCAAAATAAACACACACACACACACATTAAGAAAGGAAAAAACTATTAAAATTGTAATAATCAATATATACCAATAACAAAAGATGAATACAAATCATGTTTGACCTCTGCTCAAAGTGGTTACCATCAATATTTATGTAATACAGAGATAACATCTCTTAAAAATTTGTATATATTTTTTTGGGACCCCCAGTATATTCACCTTTTTTGTCCATTCTAAAAGATCCATTTTCATATTTCTTCCCCAGACTTTCCTTTTATTCTTTCCAAGTCCTGATCAGCTGGCCAACCCATTAACTATTAGTGTAGTTCTGTACCTCAGTCTCTTTTTTCATCTAAACTCTAAAAATGGTCAGCCTGTGGCACAATCTTAAGTTCTCCCCACTGGGGGGTTTTCTTTCACCACTGTCTTTCAGGGATATTTTTTGGGCTATAATGCTTTAGCAGTCTGTTTTTGGTTGGTACCGGTGTATGAATGTCATACATAACCATTTTTTCCTTTCCCATTCCCAGTTTTTTTTTTTCTTCAATTAACTTAGTTATCTCATATATGGATGGGAACAGCAACCGGCCTTTTTTACCCCAGAAACTTCACTAAGATGGCAGGCCCCTACACTTTTGTGGTGCGTCTCCTAATCTCTCATGCATGTGTTTTACCAAAGCATCCAAATACATTGCTACTTCTCCTCTTCAGGACCAACCCACTTTGCCAGCAGTGTAGTATTTTGTGGAATGTCTGAGTGAACCAGGATCTCTCTAGACTAGATTAGAATGACAAAAAGCAGGAGAGTTGACATATCTTTAGAAAAAGACAATGAAAGTATATTATTTACTTTGCTGGGTAAAAGCAAAATGCTTGTCATGGTGCTTGCAGGTTAATACAAAGGGAAAAATAGTATATGTGAGAACAGTTGCTTCCTGCTGTGCCTCTCTAGCTAATAACCCCATCTCCATGGATCAGGAAGCCAGTATGGGATATCTACCAATTACTGAGTGTGTCTCTTTCAATTACATATTCAGGCTCTGGGGAGGAAACGGCAGGGTAGGTTGACAGATTGTTTGAACCCAGTATGAGTGTATTGGATCCAAAACTTCATTTACCACCATAATCTTCCACATTTATATGCTTAGGAATTAGTATCAGTTTAGAGTTAGTAATCCCTGGAAGATCTAGATCTTTTCCTTTTATTGGTACACAAACACCCTAATAAATGGCTGCAGATCTCTTAGGGGAAGTCTTAGAGGAAAATTTACAATATATACATGTAACTCTGTTGCATTGTTTTTGTGGAGACCAGGAACTTTGTCTGTGAACTAGCTTGTTTTTGAAAACTGGGAGTTACTGTAACTCTACATTGTGTAGGGAGATCAGGATTTAGACTGCTAGGTCTAGGGTTTCTACTGTTTATAGATCAAGGAATATTTTAGTAGACTGACTTTTAATTTTATTCCTCAGAAATACCATGTTCAATTAAGCACTACTAAAGATCTCTGCAGGTTGAGATCTTCTGATTGCCACTTTTTGTCCATGCTGTCTCTTAACGTAATTGCTCACACTCTTTTCTTAGTAAATTCTACCATTTGCCCTCTGCACTCTGGGATTTCATTATGCCTGTTAGAGAGTCTTTTTTATTGGTGCCATCTCCCTATGTCATTCCCAACCCACAGAAGACAGCCACTACAATTTTTCAAGAATGCAGATTCCTTTACTAATGTATTTCTGAATGCTTTAGTGCAGTGTCCTCTAGGAGGATGTGTCTGTAGTGAGGTTGTACATGGTAAATCCATTTGAGCATTACTATTTTTCTAAACATCTAGATATCTTTTACATTTTGCCAGGAAAACACAGGTATTTCATCCTCATTAAATGCAGACTCCTTTGGGACTTAAGTTTCATTTAGTCAACAAGCAAAACTATTAGAGGTACTTGTAACTGCTTAAGCAAACATTTTGTCTCTGGCCCTAGCCAAACTCTTGTGGTCAAACTCACTTCAAATTCATTTTCATACCTAATCCCTAGATTTTTGCTGATATAATTTATGAAAAGCTTATGATTATTTTTTATAAGCTATTGTCTCTCAGTTAAGACTTTGTATTTGTTTTCTTTGAGCATGCCTAAGTCTGATTTTGGAGGCAATAAGGAATGGTGGGGCTAGGTTTTGATAATAGTTATCTCATTTCAAGGCAACTGTCGTAGGTAAGAGTATTAACAGTTTTCAGTCAAGAGGAGGCTAACATTCTCAGTCATGGGAGGAGGAGCTGTTGTAGCTTCCAAAAGAGGCTCAGAGAGACTCCAGGGGTCCAAGATTCTAACCTTCATACAAGTCCACTCACCTATCTCCTTCCACATCTTAGAGTCTCACTCCTTCTAAAAACAGTGCCTCAACTTTCACAAAAGAGACTTAGAAAGTTGTATATTCAACTTGCATTGTAATTATGCAAGCTGCAATATTAAATTTTGGGTCTATTTCTCAGTAGGATCATGTCTGCGCCACAGTTGCAAGAAATAAGAAACTCTTTTTAAAGGGCCACTTTGAAAGCTCTGTAGCTTTCTTACCATGACTTGAATTGAAAGTTAAAAAGCCTAAGTAGTCATTGTCTTCTGTAAGTTCTCCATTAGAGTCAGAAACAGCCAGTTTATATTCTTCTTGTCATTATTACCACCATAATAGTCAAGTCATACTATCATTGGTCCTCTGGCACTTGTTTCAGTACGTATATAATCACAATTAACTACAAGTGATAATTTAATTAATTATTATAATAACTATGGCTTGGATCACTAGTGTCCCATTTTCTGTTGGCCCGATGCTCAGCACTGCATTAAAGGTCAGTGACATAATCAAGCCAATTCCTGAATCCTGTGTGTCCTCTATTATCAAAAAAATGAAACCACATTAGGGTATTTCAACAGAAGGGAGTTAATGAAGGCTTAGTTAAATAGGTGTGGAAGGCTAAAAGAGGAATAAAGTAAAACTGAAGTAACCTAGATATACAAGGCCAGGACCAAGAAAACCCCCAGGAATTAATCTTTCTTTGATGTGAGAGGGATTGTGCACTTGGAATTTGTTCCTCTGGGTCGAACGATAAACCCAAGTTTTTATCTGGAAGTTTTGAGAAGGTTGCGTCACAATTTGCAGAAGAAACTTTCTGAGTTGTGGCAATTGACTGGTTCTTCCACACCACATAGCAGATTTTTACCAAAAATGGCATGACCCCCGTGCCCCACCTATTCACCCGATCTCACCCCAAGCAACTTCTTTTGGTTTTCCTGTATGAAAAAAGTCCTCACAGGGAAATGTTTAGCTGATGTAGAAGAGGTGAAACAAAAAAACACTAAAGAAGCACTAAAAGGCATCAAAATTGATGAATTCAAAAACTGTTTTGAGCAGTGGAAAAAGGTCCTTGATAAGTGTATTGTATCAGATGGAGAGTACTTTGAAGGTGACTGAAGTTTAAACATGTAAGAATAAATACACAATTTTTTATAAATAAATTCTGGGGGTTTTTGGTCCCCCCCTTATAATAATTGCTTCAGGAAGTTAATAACTCTTAGGTCTGGGGAAGAGGGATTAACAGAATTTTGACGCTCAGAGGAGCCTGTTGGACCTGAGGATCAGACCTCTATGGAGTGCATACTGTCCAGCCACTACTGGTATCTCTAAGCAGATGTCAAGAAATAGGATATTAGAATGCTTGAAGAAAGCAGGAGACTGAAAGAATGTGATGCTGATAGAAATGCATGCACACAGGAAGAAGGAAGTTGTTCTTCTCCTCTCCTAATTACTGATCTTTATCTAGTACCCTCCATTAGCAGAATATGTCAGGAAACAATATTCCAAAGGGAAGCATATAACTTTGCAGATTCCTGGCCCCAGCATCACATGAATAGATCATGGAATGGTAAATTTGGAGTTAAGAAAACAGTGAGTCAGTGACCAGCCTACTAATGTTAACTATTCTTGGGTTCTGAAAAGTTGTGACAAAATTTAGAGATGTGAAGTATCATTGCACAGCTTCTATTCATAGATACTTAGGATCCCACTTTGGATTCCAACAGTGACATTCTTTCCTGCTTTGGACATTTTCTCTGTTACCATGTCTTCCTTCCAAGATTACTTTCCTTGAATCTTAACAACTGGGGGAAAGGGTAGGTTTTTGTTTGTGGATCTGTGATTACTAGAGTATCTGAACTCTGAGATCTAAGCGAGTCACTTTCAGACTTTTTGACTGTGCTCTACAGTGAGAAATACTTGGAATCCAAAACACACATATACAAGTATGTACCAGAGTCAAAAGTTTTATGAAACAGTATTTGGTCCTAATTATTATGTTATACATACTGATAATTTCTGTTCTGTTCTATTCTGTTCTCTTCTGTTCTGTTTCGTTCTGTTCCATTTTGTTCTGTCCTTTTCTGTTCTGTTCTAGTCTGTTCTTTAGGAGACTGATCACAATTCACTAAATCAATAGTAATTAAAGCTGAAGTATGAAGTAAATGAAAATATTTTTCCTGCTTAATTGTATGAACAGTGCTTGACTTGGCATGCTTTTGGTCATTCTTTTTGTTGCTCCTATTCTGGTTCCCAGTCATTGTTTTTCCTTAAATTCAGGGTGAGAAGAAAGATGTTTTACAACTGAGCTGTAGTAGTTCTGATGGTGGTGAAAGATATATACAACAGTGTTTCAACAGAAGCATTCATTATATTCTCTCCATTCCTACTTCTCCCAATGAGGGGAAAAAAGTGGCAATATTATGATAAGTGAGAGAAAAAAATCAAATTCTTTAACTATTATTTTTCTAACCATTACTTTGTCAAATATTTGATTACATTCTATATATAAAATCTTGAGCTCAGGACAAAGGATATAGCCATTAAAAGCAAAAATGTCAGCTTTGCCCTTGTATTCTAGGGGAATAAAATATCAAGTGATGAATTATACAACTAAATATATAGTTATGGATAGTGGTGAGGAATTTAAACTAGTCTGAGATAGTCAACCATGCTCTGAGTTGAAAAATATTCTATGTGACATATGAAGGATAAATATTAGCTAGAAAAAAAACATGGAATTCGGGCTGGGTTAGGGAAAAAAAGAATAGTCTTAGAAGGAATAGTCTGTGGTCCCCCATGAAACAGAACGAACAAGGTGAGACAGAAGAAATGAAAGGCTATTGTGGGTATTAGCATAGAGAGATGGAAATAGCCTAACACAAGATGAAAATGGAAAGGTAGATAGGATTCAGATTATAGGACCTTGTATGAGGTCGGACAATTAATTTCATGAACTGATCCTAGAAAAAGTGGTACATACCTCATTGCTGAATATCCCTATGCTCACCTTTGAAGTACTCCCCTTAGGAAGTTATGCACTGATGCCAGCACCTAGTCCACCCTTCAAAGCAATTTTGGAACTGTTTTTCTGGAATGGTTATCAGAGCTGTTGTCATATTACCTTTGATGTTCTGAATGTCATCAGAATGTCTTCCTTTCAGTATTTCCTTTATCTTCATGATAAAGAACACTGTTATCTTCAGATAAAGAAAAAAGTCATTGGGGGCCAGATCAGGTGAGTAGGGAGGGTGTTGTAATACCGTTATTTGTGTACTGGCTAAAAACTCACTCACAGACAGTGCCATGTGAGCTGGTACATTGTCATGATGCAAGAGCCATGACTTGTTGGTGAAAAGTTCAGGTCATTTTCATCTAACTTTTTCATGTAGCCTTTTCAGCCCTTCCAAATAGTAAACAGGGTTGCTTGATTGTCCAGTTGGTACAAATTCATAATGAACAATCCCTCTGATATCAAAAAAGGTTAGCAACATAGTTTTGACTCATGTTTTGAACTGACAGAACTTTTTTGGTTATGGCAAATTGACTTACTTCCATCGTGCATTTTGATGTTTTGTTTCGGGGTTGTATTAGTACACCCATGTTTCATCACCAGTGATAACACAGCCCAAAACATCATCTTGCCTCTCCAAAAGGTCTTGGCAAACTTTGACTCTCTTTGGCTTTTGTTCATTGGTGAGCTCCATCAGGACTAGTTTTGCACATACCTTTCTCATGCTAAGATTTTCATTGAAGATTTTCCTGTTTCTCTATCAATATTTACTTGGTCTGCTGTGCTTCTCACAGTTAGCCAATGATTTTGACACACAATTTGATGAAATTTTGCAGTGTTTTTGTCAGTTTTGCTCATTTCTGGCTGCCCTGACCTCTCTCTCTTCATCAGTGACACTTTCTCTCCCCTTCAAAAAATGTTTAATCCATTTGTACCCTGCCATTTTCTTCATGGCATTATCCCCATAAACTTAGACTAACATGTCCCTGATTTCACTTCCACTCTTGCCAAGTTGAACAAGAAATTTAATGTTTCTCTATTGATCTAATTCAAGCTCCAACATTCTCATGATAGCACACCAAAACATAGGCAACAATAATAATGAATGCCACTCAGCAAGACACTGCCACATGTTGACACGAACAGAGTTGTGAGACACAGATATACCAAGGTTATGAAACCTTACTGAGTTGTTTGTACAATGCTGCCAGCATAAGTGCACAGTGGCAAGTTGGCAAACTTAATTGGCATACTTCGTATGCTACTTTATACAGAGAACAGAGTAGAGTATTGAAGAATTAGATATGAAGACATTTCTGTCTTTAAGTTCACTCTAGTGATATGGAATGAAATGTGAAGGAGGTTCGGAGGCTTTTTTGCATTAGTCCATACAAGAGGTGATTGTGGTTTAGACTAGGATGGCAGCTTCAGAAGGGAAAAGTAGATAGATGACTTATCTGAAAGATATTTAGGAGGTAAAATTGAAAGGACTGATTAGATAAGGGAGTTGAGAGAGAAGAAGGTGTCCAAGATAATACCAGAGGTTTCTGACTTGGGAATTTGATATGAGGAATAATGGGGGAGGATCAGACTGGGGAAACTTTAGATATACTGAGTTTGATATCTTACTAGGTACCAGCCATTATGCTAAGCTTTCATACACATTATCTGATTTAATCCTTACAAATGTAATTAATTTTCTCATTTTACAAAAAAGACACCTATTAAGTAGGCAGAGCAAGGACTTCATTTTTATGTTTTAAGGGAAATATTCAAACATGTTTAAATGTTACTGAGAAGAATTCAGAAGAGAAGTTGAAAATACTGGAAAAGGAAGGGATAATCCATAATATAAAGCTAATGAGATGATTTCAGATTTTGCACAGATAGAAAGATGTCATCTCTATTTTATGAGAAGAGAGAAAGAGTGCGCATATTAGTTTGTGGATTTAATGTCAAAAGATAAGGGGATTTTATCTTGATGGCATCTGTTTTCTCTGCAAAGTAGAAAAAATACCATCTTTTAAGACTAAGTATTGAGATAGGGAGAATGGATGTTTAAGGATGGTAAAGTTTCAAATAGTTTTTGTGGGAAGTAGAGTTAATGATTCAACTACGGATTCACTATTTGACCGTAAGTGAAGACATCATTCTTAATTCAGAGTTTAAAATGATGTTTTACCAGTATCAACTACATAAGACAAAAATCTAATTAAATGCTAAATGATATGTATGACACTGCTAATAGACATAGAAAAGCAAGGATGGGACTGAGAGTAATGTGGCCTTTAGTCACCAGGAAAGATTTCATGGATGAAGTAGAACTTAATTTAGGCCTTGATGCACAGAGGTAAATTTGATAAGAAGAACATCACAAGTCAATTATGGAGCACATACTAATCTGTAGGATTTTGTTGGTAATAATTCTTCTTTTATGTCAATATTTCAGTGACTACAGAGGTGAGACTATACCAGGACCTGCATTTGATCCAGCAAGTCATTCAGCTCCAGCTCCTGCTCCCTCTTCTTCAGCGTTTCGACCTGTAATGGCATCTAGGCAAATTGTAGAAAGGCAACCTCGGATGCTGGACTTCAGGGTTGAGTACAGGGACAGAAATGTTGATGTGGTACTTGAAGACAGCTGTACTGTTGGTAAGGTTTTTTTCTACCATAAAGCCTTCACACATAAACAATTCATTAGGTAAACATTCAGCTTATATATATTTTTTGAGTTGACTGCAATAAGGTGGGTAAAAAAGGCAAATTGAATCTATATTCCTATATATATTATTGTGCTCTATTTTTAAATACTGTGTTGAGATTGAGGTAAGTTTGAGACTAATTTTTTATTTTTTTGTTCTAAATATGTGGAATGGTAGTATATGATGCTCTTTTAGGGCAGGTGCAAATCAAACATCTAGAGGAGCTTAAGAATTACCATAATTATTTAACTACATTTGCATATTGGACTTCATAGCTGAAACTCACTCACTTTTCTTACTATGGTTAGTAAGAGATCAGAAATAAGACATGTTTCTGTTACTCCTTCTCCCTGCCAACTGGATAAATGCTTCAGTACTATCCTTTCAAAGTTGTATGCCTGCTAGTTTTAGAGAAACTACCAAATTTCTATGGAGAAGCTATATTGAACTCATGTTTGGTTCAGATTATTAGATTCAAGTTCATTGTAGAACCAAAAATTGTAATAATATGTTTGCCTGAAATCTAAATTCCAAATATTTCTGAAATTTTGCCTTTATTCCTTTTTGGGGAGATTCCTAATTTTATTAGAGGTACATTACAGAGAAAAGCAAAGCTATTAAAATAGTGATCATTCCTAATAATCAGATGGTTATTCCTTTATTAAAACCCATTTAGAAAATTTCTATTATTTTTAGGGTAAAATTCAAATCTTTTAACATGGCTGTAAGTTTCTGCTTGATCTAGTTCCTGCTATTTCTAGTTTTCATCTATTACTCTCCTTATTGCTCCTCATGCCTAAGTTGTAGTAGACTTCTTTCAGTTCCTCGAATAGGTTATTGGCTCACTCAGGGCCTGTGTACTTGTTTTTCCTAATGCTGGGATTCCTCTTCTAGTCCTGCCATTTCTCCCTGTGCCTACCCCCATACCCCCAGATATTCTCCTTACATTCCCTTTAAAAATACTGTATAAAAATACATAATATGAGCGCTAACCTCCTAACAAATATTTAAGTGTACAACACAGTTTTGTTAACTAAATGCACATTGTTTTACAGAAGCTTTCTAGAACTTTTTCATCTTGCATAACCGAAAGTTTGTATCCATTGAACATTTCTATTTTCTTCTCCCACCAGCCCCTGGCATCCATCATTCTACTTTCTGCTTCTATAAGTTTGACTGCTTTAAATACTTCATAGAAGTGGGCTCATATAATATTTGTCCTTCTATGTCTGGCTTTTTTCACTTAGTATATCCTCAAGGTTCATCCATATTGTAGTATACGGGATTTCTCTATTTTTTAAGGCTGAATAATATTCCCTTGTCTGCATATTTTCTTTATCCATTCATCTATCGATGGACAATTAGGTTATTTCTATCTGTTGGCTATTGTGAATATTGCTGCAGTGAACATGGAATTTTAAATCTCTTTTAAAACCCTATTTTCCATTCTTTTAGAGAAATACCCAGAACTGGGATTGCTGGATTATATGTTAGTTCTATTTTTAATTTTTTGTGGAACTTCTGTATTCTTTTTTCCATACAGGCTACATTATTTTTCATTCCCACTAACAGTACAAAAAGGTTCCAACTTATTCACATCCTTGTGAACACTTGTTATTTTCTGTTTTTAGGTTTTTTTTTTGTTTTGTTTTCAAATACAGTAGACTCTCAGTTAACTGGCACCCTTGCACCCAAGGGGATTGGTAGATGCCAGATAAATCTAAGTAGACTCTCTGTTAACTGAAACTGAAGCACCTGTGGCACTTTGAAGCAACCGGTGAAACGCTTTTTGCTGGTTGCTTGTGACTGCTGATTGCTTGAGTTCCAGTAAATGCACAGTCTACTGTATAATGGCCATCTTAACAGGTATGAGGTGATATCATATTGTGGTTTTGGTTTTCATCTTCATGATGATTAGTGATGTTGAGCATCTTTCCATACACCTGTTGTTCATTTGTATATCTTCTTTGGAGAAATGTCTAATTGAGTCCTTTACTCATTTTTAAATCAGATTATTTACTTTTTGCTATTGAGTTATAGGATTTCTTTATATTTTTTTAATGTTAATTCCTTATCAGCTAGATACATGGTTTGCAAATATGTTCTCCTATTCTCTGGCCTTTTCACTCCATTAATTGTTTCCTTTGCTGCACAGAAAATTTTTGGTTTAAGGTAATCCCACTTTTTCTGTTTTTACTTTTGTTATGCTTCTGGTGTCATATCCAACAAATCATTGCCAAGATCAATGTTATGGAGCTTTATTTGTACAGTGTTGCCAATGTAAGCACATGATGGCAAGTTCACAAACTTAATTGTCAGATTTGGGTACAACAGCAGCTCTGATGGCCATTACAGAAAATGATTTCCAAAATTGATTGAAGGGTGGACTAGGCACTGGCATCGGTGCATAGCTTTCCAAGGGGAGTACTTCGAAGGTGGCCATAATGATATTCAATAGTGAGGTATGTAGCACTTTTTCAAGAATGAGTTTGTGAAATTAATTGTCCAATCTCATATACAGAAGGTGCCAAAAAAAAGTATATGCATTTCAAGAAAGGACAAAAATTTAATACTCAATATATACCCGTAACAACTGGTGTCAGTGCATAGCTTCCCAAGGGGAGTACTTTGAAGGTGATGGTAGTGATGTTCAGCAGTGAGGTATGTAGTACCTTTTCTAGGGTAAGTTTGCAGAATTAATTGTCTGACCTAGTATTTACTTTTACCAGCAGATTTTATACTTCTGTATTGCTGTGTAGTATCCTTTTCATTGCAACTTGAAGAACTTATAAGAATTTCTTATAAGGCAGGTCTAGTGTTGATGAACTCTCAACTTTGGTTTATCTTTATTTCTCCGTAATATTTGAAGGACAGCTTTGCTGGGCATATTATTCTTGTTGGGAATTTTTTTTTCTTTCAGCGCTTTGAATACAAGGACTGTCCAGGAAGTATCCAGCCATGTAATATGAAAAATAGAGGTGTTTATGGTTGAATTTTTTCTAGATAGTCCTCGTATATCATTCTACTCCTTTCTGCCCTGCAAGGTTTCTACTGAGAAATCTGCTGATAGTCTTGTGGTGGCTCTATATGTGGTGAGCTTTTCTCTTGCTGCTTTCAAATTTCTCTTCATCCTTTAATTCAACAATTTGATTTTAAAGTGTTTTGGTGTGGACTTCTTAGGATTCATTGCTTTGGGAATTTTGTGTTTCATGAAGCTGCATTTCTACTTCCTTTCCCAGATTTGAGAATTGATTGGCCATTATTTCTTCAAATAAGCCCCACTCCCTTCTTTCTCTTCTCCTCTATGATTTCTATAATGCATATATTGGTGCTTTAATGGTGTCCCATAAGTCCTTTAGGCTTTCTTCACTCTTTTTCCTACTTTTTCCATTTTTTCTCCTCTGAATGGGTAATTTTAAATGGCATGTCTTTGAGTCCAGAAATTCTTTCTTCTGGTTGTACAGTCTTGTTCTTGAGCCCCTTTAATGAAATTTTCAGTTAAATTATTATGTTCAACTCTAAAATTTGTTCCTTTTGTTTCTGTCTCTTTGTTGATATTTGAAATGATTCTTGTATTTTTAAAATCGCCAAAACCCATCTACTGCTATTTGAAATATAATTTTATTTGTCTTTACACTATTATTTAGTCAGAATTGACCATGTTTATTTCTCACATGGATTTCAGTAATACTGCTAAGGCATCCTTGGTATATTAGTAGGGAACCTCTTAAGTAGGCTGTTACTAGGCCTTTCTTAGCTTAGTGTTGAATATTTTGTTATCATAGAACAAAGAACTCACTGCCATATCACACTTTTTATTTTAAATTTTAAAATTTTCTCAGATTTGTATTTAAGAAAACTGGAATGTAGTCCTGTATTAAGTTTTAACTGCTATTATGTAGCACGTGGCTGAGCAATTGTCTCGTTTCAAACTGAACTAGTTCTTTTTGTTTATGAAATATTTGGTGTATGGTGGAAGTTCATTGATATTTTGACCACTTAAACTGCTGTTTCATTGGTTCATTTCATTGGAGTGAAATCTGCTTATTTTAAGGGTGGTGATCAGAAACACTGGCTTCTTTGGGTTATATATGTTAATGTTATACTTTAATTCTGTCTTAAATTGGAGATTATTACTGTGGAACTATTTTAAAGTTTTGTTATAGTAACATGATGAAATTTCTAGGGATCACATTTTGTAAAATATTGGTTTTATATCATTGTAAAAGCCCAGTTACAGTAGTCAAATCATCATTCTGTTTGAAGACAAATGCAATTAAAATAGTTACAAATGTATGGTAAATCAATTCTAAATGAATTGTGAACCAGATATTGTTATTGTACAATATGCGTCATCTTCTGCTACTCCTGTTCCAAAGTTTTTATTTGTTCTGGATTATAGTTATTCCTATTATGAATTTCATGAGAATCATGTCATGCACCTTCTCTGTTGGTTCGTTGATGTGCCATCATCTGGAAGGTGTACTCTGGGATATGTGGGATCGATGAAAAAAATTTTTTTTTACTTCTTTCACTATATTTGATCTGTTAGTTTTATCATGATCTTACTTGAATCCCTCCTTTATTTTGAACCCCTTTGTTACATTCTTTTAAAAGTTATTAAAGTAAATCCTCTATATAGTCTCCATTCTTTCAGTTTCTTTCGTCTGTATTTTACATAATTTTCCTATAGTAATCTTTGTGGAATATGAATGTCTTCATTGATTCCTAATTTCCTATATTTTATTTGATTTGACCTTTCTTGTTTTAATTTTTCTAGAAAACTCAATCATCTTTGATTACCCATGTAAATATCTCCCCTTTATGAAGTCTTTCCTGACCTCCATAGACCTAGTTAAATTGATTCATCTCCTATGATCTCATAAAATGTCATATAGACTTTTAAACTGGATTTTAAAACATCTTATTCTTTCTTTGCGTTTCAGGTTTTTCTTGTGAACGTTAATTTCTCAAGAATAAGTCTAGGTCTTACTCTTTTCTGAATTCTCTCCCTAAGCACAATATTTGACACACAACAATACCTGTTGAAAAAAATAAATGGCTTAATAAATGAGCGTATTTATATTCATTCTTCTACCATAGGAAATTTAAAAAATACAATCATTAATGTGACCTGCAATATAATTGTTAAGTAGTTTGTAGATACATATTAGCTTTCTGTTATTAAGGAACTGGATAAATACTATTTTTTTCTGTATAGGTATAAATATTAAAATGCAAAGAGATGCTAAATAAGATACTGCAATTTTCCATATTATTACCAGGAGGACTCTGCAAAGTGTTAATGTAAAAGCAAGTCTGAAGACAGCCAAGAACATTATATCAGAGTGACACCTAGTGGTAATTGTATTGGGCTGTTAATGTTTTTAGTGTCCTATTTATTACTGCAGTTTTGTTTTATTACAATCCTTCTGGATTTTCTTATCTTTAATACATTGAAAAAATTATTTTAAAGCTTTGGTTCTTCTATTAAATTACTATCTGCTGTAAAGTAATGTGATCTGGAGGGTAGGAATTATTGTGTGTTATTATATTTGTAAGATCTAGCAGTGGATTTAACCTAACATACAGGTATTTGTCCAATAGTTTGTTGAGTCAGTGTTGTCAGCAAACTTACTTTTGCTGGATCTGTTTACCATAGCTTTAATTCTGTGGATGTAGAAGAAAAATAGGGAACCACTTGCCTTTTTGTTGTTGTTTGTTTTTAATCTAATTACTGAAACATACTTATATTGGACAACATTTTAATTTAAAAGAATCAGATTGAATATGGAAAGAGTTAAGACATTTAGCAAGTGCATTTTAATCCTGAAGAAGTAGTTCAGATATTTCAAACGTTTTTATCTTGAATCTTTAAACTTAGTTTCTGGTCTTGACTCTGCAATTCAGATTAATAACTATGTAATCTTTGTCACATGCCTAACCCTTCTGTGATTTAGCAACCCTTTATGAATAGTAGGTACTATAGAAGTTGTTCTTGTTGTTAGTACATGTGAAAAGAAGGGAAGAGTAGCAATCTTACCTTGTACTGATGTTGGGTGTATGAAATGACAAGAGAACTGATCATAGTTTGTACTTTTGGGGAAGAAAGACCCCATATTTTGTGTATTGGTAGCATTATTCTCTGGTCCATTTGCAAATTGATGTCTGTTGCCTCCATGTCAACACTTATGTACTCTCCAAACTATATATATAATCATTTTAAAATCTAAATAAGCACCTCAAACTGTGGTGATGTGCATAGTTTAATTTATCCATTAGGAATGTTTTTGTTATTCTAGCTTCACATTTTAAAATGCTGTACTTTCAGTAAAAAAAATTTTTAAAATAGAGAAGCAATAAAGAACAAAATGAGTTATCTTCTCTTTTTCTCATTCTTAATTCCCTGCTAGTATCAGTTTTGTATATAGTTTAAGATTGCTGTTTTATAGAAAGCCTTTAAACTTCACTTTATTTTTTGTAAAGTTTACTGAAAATTATTGTTCTCTCAGCTACATTTATCTTTCATGTCACTTCTGTTGTCTTATCTTCAAAGCAAGGCAGAGAAGATCAGAAACCTAGTCTTATATTTTCTAACTCTTTATTTTCTGCCATTCATCTCTTAGTCTCCTCTTCCTCTGATACTTCCCTGTAGTCTTTCATCCTTCCTTTGAAAGGTTCTAAAATAACTTTTTTCCTTTTTTAAAAGAATAAACATACCTCATAATGACTATAATGGTACACATAACACTTTACTTTTCCAAGCTCTCATATTTGCAATTACCATTGAAAATTAGGAAGTAAATTTCAAAGACTTTTGTAAAATCAGAACACATCATTTTATTATAGATTTTTTTTTTTATTACTTTGAGTTTAAAATTGTGCTAACTTCTTGGGCTATATGTAAATAAGGCAGTCCTTACCTCAGAGGACTCCATGGTCTACATCCAGATAGGGGGGAAGAAGACGTGGAAATGAAGAGCACTTATCCATTTATATACTCATTCATTTATTCTCACACACATACACATACGTATACACACTACTGTATACCAGCCACTGTACTCACTATACTTTCTTCCTATACAACCCTTACAACTGTGAGACAGACATAATATCCCTGTTTCAAAGATGAATAAACTGAGGCTCAGAGAATTTCTGAACCACAAATTCAGTTTTAAACTGAATCTAGAATTCACGATCTTTCCAATAAAATAATTTCTATTATGAAAGTAGAAAGTGCTATGAGGATATTAAAAATGAATTATTAATTCAATTTTAATTGGTGTTTTGGGAGTATGGGAAGGGAATAAAATGGTTGTGGGGTGGTCAGGAAAGGTTTCAGAAAGGGACTAGGCTGTGAAATATGAGTCACAATATGTCATGCGAATAAAGTTTATTCTAGGCAAGAAGAGCATAGAGACAGGAATGAGAGTGGTGTTCCTGGAGGAATAATGAGGAATATGTAATCTTGAGCATAAAGTTGGGATTGTGGTCTTCAGTTACATGAAAGTTCACTTAAATAAAATCTCTCCTTTTCCACCAGTGACAGATTCATGCTATACCATTCTCTCCCCTGATCCTGCCTCAGTACCTGCTCTTTTATACTCATTGACTTATTTTCACATTACCTTGAGATAGCCAGAGTCTGTATCCCCATTTTATAGATCTGTGAACTGACAAGAGAGAATAAGTGACATATTGGTTAATGGAGATTAATGAGTTTGGAAGGGCAATAACTATTTAATCTAACTGGCATGAATTAAGCAGCATTTTCTACATTTTTGTCTTAGGGTTATCTAGTGAGTGCTTAAACAGCTTTAGCAATGAGGTGCTCATTATTTTTTAAGCATTGATTCCATTGTTCATCAGTCACATGCAAAAAATGAGGTATCTGTTGTATGTGTTAGTATATCCTTATTTATAAGTTGCCACTTGTAAGCTCTTCCTTTGACTCTGCTTTCAGAGACAGAATACATAGGTAAATATATTTTCCTCTTGACACTTCTTCAGATATTAAAAAATAGTACTTTTCCTCCCATTTCTTCAGGCTAAATAAATATTTTTCATTCATTCAACCGTTGCACAGAGTTGTGTTGAAATTAAAATGCATGCTGTCTAGGGATATAGTGTATAGCATGGTGACTATAGTTAACAATAGTGTATTGTAGCTTTGAAATTTGCTAAGAGAATAGATCTTAAAAGTTCTCATCACCAGAAAAAACTGTAGTGGTGATTGATCTTAACTAAACTTACTGTGGTAATCATTTCACAACACATATGTATATCAAGTCATTATGTTGTATACCTCGGACTGATACAATGTTGTGTATCAGTTATAGCTCAGTAAAACCGAGAAAAATGCATACTGGATGCTAGTTGTTGCTACAGTTATTTTTTCTGAGGTACCACTTTCAGATACTTTTCTACTTTAGAATCATGATTCATTTTAGGATGCCAGTGCTGCATATGCAGTGTGACAGTCACTGTCCACCTTGGATTGAGAGTACAGTTGGTCTATCCTTTCCTTGATTAAAACATACCATTTTATTAGTGCAACTTAAATTAGCTTTTGGAACTGCTTTTTTATGATATTTCAGAGTCTCAAAGTTAGATGATGATTGGAGTCACTTCTTGCCCAGCACTCTCTATATATTTTACATATCTTTGTATAGCAATTGTTCTGGTTTCTTAACAAGTCTATCCTGTGATACTGTTGAGTTCCTCAAAGATGAATAAGATAATTTCTTATTATCTTTATATTGTGTTTGGTCCTGGGCAATAGTAGGTAATAATTAAATATTTGATGAATGCATTTATTGAATAATGGGATGAGCACTTGTCTAATATTAAAACTTTTAGAGTTAAAAAGTATCTTCTCCCTTTTCTTTCTTTTAGTTTGCAATGTTTTCAATCAAAACAATCCAGAACAGACATAGATGTTGTAATTAGCAGATAAAGACATTGAAATAATTATTCTAATTGTATTATGTTCAAAAGAGAGGGAAAAGTTTTAAAATTGTCATTAAAAATGTAAAAATGACCCAGTCAAATGTCTAGAGATGAGGAACATAATGTCTGAAATGAAAAATATACTAGATGGGGTTAACATATGATTAGATTTTGGAGAAGAAAATATTAGTGAACTTGAAAACTTCACAATTACAATCACTTTGGTAAAGAGTCTGGCACTTTCCTACAAAGTTAAAAATGCATTATTGGCCATTCCTTCCCTAGAGAAATGAAAGCAGTGTTTATCAAAGATATGCATATTATTTTTCATAGGAACTTATTTGTAATAGCCTCAAACTGTAGAAAACGCTAAATGTCCATAATCTAGTAGATAGATAAACCAGTTGCTTTGTATCCATTACAATGGCACACTACTTAGTAATAAAAGAAATGGACTATTGTTACATACAGCAATATGGAAGAATCTTGAACAATTTATTTTGAGTGAAAGAAGCTAGACTTAAAAAGTGTATTTTTTAATTCTAGTTGTATAAAATTCTAGATAATTTAAAGTGGTCCGTAGTCACAGAAATCAAATCAGTGAAGTGGGAGTTGTGTGGAGGAATTACCAAGGGACATAAGAAAACTTTTGTGGGATAAAGAATAAATTCATAATCTTGATTATGATGATGGTTTCACTGTTTGGATGGATATATTTGTCAAAATTTATCAAATTGCAGATTTTAAATATGTGCAGTTTATTTTATGTCACTCATACTCATTAATACTGTTAATTACTTTTTTTTTTAAAGCAAATCAAACCTAAAGTAAGTACAGGAGGAAAAAAACATACAGAAGGTGCCAAAAAATGTATACACATTTTTAAAAAGGAAAAAAATGTATTAAAATTCTAATGCTCAATATGTACTGATGACAAAAGATGAATACATTTAACTTCTGCAATTACAAGAGGTGCTCAAAGTAATTACCATCAGCATCTATCTAATATGTAAATAACATCTCTTAAAATATGTATACATTTTCTGGTATCCCCATATATGTATGACACCTTACCAAGTTGTTTGTACAGTGCTGCCAACATAAGCACGCAGTGGCAAGTTCATGAACTTAATTGTCAGATTTGGGGGATGACAACAGTTCTAATGGCCATTACAGAAAAAGAGTTCCAAAATTGCTTTCAAGGATGGACTAGGTGCTGGCATCAGTGCATAGCTTCCCAAAGGGAGTACTTTGAAGGTGATTGTAGTGATATTCAGCAATGAGGTATGTAGCAATTTTTCTAGGATGAGTTTGCAAATTGTTTGACCTTGTATATATACATACATAGAAAACAGTAAAGCAGGAAATGGCTAAGTGGTAGAGGAAATGAACAAAAATGCACAAGTCCTAAAGGTGTTATTTGGGAATATCAATAAAATGGACAATTCTCTTGCCACTGAAAATAAGAAAAAAGAGAAAACACAAGTTACTCATATTGAAAATGAAATATACCTATATACATTAACTGGATTATAAGGCAACATTAAGAAAAAATATATGCCAGTAAATTTAAGTTACACAAAACTTTAAAAAGCTGGGAAAATTATTTTCAAGTTAAAAATGATCACAGCTGACAAAAGAAACAAAAATATGAATAGCTTGATATCTGATATATAAATTGAATTGACAAAAACTTTTCACAAGAAAACCCAAGCCCATATGTCTTCACTGGTTAAGTCTATAGAATTATTAAAGAATACATAAGTAGCAATTTTATTAACAAATAAAGATGAAATATTAATATTTTCTAATTCATTATATAAAACCAGCATTACCCTAATACCGAAACCAGACAAAGACATTACAAGAAAAGAAAACTACTGACCAATCTTTCTTAAAACTCTATAGAGGCATAAATAAAACTCTATAGAGGTGGAGTCTTTGGAATTTTCTATGTAAAGGATTATGTCGTCTGCAAATACTGACAGTTTGACCTCTTCTTTCCCAATTTGGATACCTTTTATTCCTTCCTCTTGCCTGATTGCTCTGGCGAGAATTTCCAGTACAATATTGAATAGCAGGGGGCATCCCTGTTTTGTTCCTGATTTTAGGGGACTAGGCTTCAGCTTTTCCCCATTCAATATGATGTTAGCTGAGGGTTTGTCATATATGACCTTTATTATGTTGAAATTTTTTTTTTTAGAGGTGAAACAAAGAGATAGTTTATTGAAGAGAAAGTACACTCCAAAGAGGTAGGAGCGGGCTTGAGGAAGGAGAATGGCTCAAGAGCCTGCCTATTCAGTGTTTTGATCATAAATGGATGTTGTATTTTGTCAAATGCTTTTTCTGCATCAATTGATATGACCATATGGTCTTTTATCTTTTATTTTGTTTATGTGGTTTATCACATTGATTGATTTTCATATGTTGAACCATCCTTGTGCTCCTAGGATGAATCCCACTTGATCATGAGATAATCTTTTGATGCATTATTGTATTCTATTTGCTAATATTTTGTTCAGGATTTTTGCATCTGTGTTCATCAGAGATACTGGTCTATAGTTTTCTTTTTTTGTGTTGTCTTTACCAGGCTTTGATATTAGGGTAATGTTAGCCTCATAGAATGAATTAGGAAGTATTGCTTCCTCTTAAATGTTTTGGAAGAGTCTGAGGAGGATAGGTGTTAATTCTTCTTTGAAGGCTTAGTAGAACTCGTTGGTGAGACAATCTGGTCCGGGGCTTTTGTCTCTAGGGAGATTATGGATAGTCATTTCAATTTCTTTATTATTGATTGGTCTATTTGATTATCCAGTTCTTCTTGGTTCAGTCTAGGTAGGCTATAAGTTTCTGGAAACTTGTCCATTTTTTCTAGGTTATTAAATTTAGTGACATAAAGCCCTTCATAATATTTTCTTATAATCCTTTGTGTTTCTGTAGTGTCAGTGGTAATTTCTCCCCTTTCATTTCTAATTTTGGATATTGTGTCCCAGTTAGGAAAATATTAACTGAATATCTTTGCATGAGAAAGGTGCATACAAAAATAGTCCTGACGGAGGTCACTAATGAACAAAAGCAAAGGAGAGTCGATGTTTGCCAAGACTTTTTGGAGAGGCAAGACGATGTTTTGGGTTGTGTTATCATTGGTGATGAAACATGAATGTATCAATACAACCCCGAAACAAAGCGTGAAGGTGCATAATGAAAGTAAGCCAATTCACCGCGACTCAGAAGCTTCTGTCAGTCCAAATCAAGAATCAAAATGAAGTTGCTAAACTTTTTTGATATCAGGGATTGTTCATTATGAGTTTGTACCAGCTGGACAATCAGCCAGTGCAGTTTACTATTTAGAAGTGCTGAAAAGGCTGCTTGAAAAAGATGAAAATGACCTGGACTTTTTGCCAGCAACTCCTGGCTCTTGCCTCACAACCATGCACCAACTCACATGGTACTGTCTGTGAGGGAGTTTTAGCCAGTAAACAAATAACTCCATTGGACCTTTCTCCCTACTACTCACCTAATCTGGCCCCCAATGACTTCTTTCTTTGCCTGAAGATAAAGTGAACATAGAAAGGAAGACATTTTGATGACATTCAGGACATACCAGAAAAAAAGTTTCAAAATTGCTTTGAAGGGTAGACTAGGCACTGGCATTGGTGCATCACTTCACAAGGGGAGTACTTTGAAGGTGACTGTAGTGATATTCAGCAATGAGATATGTAGCACGTTTTCTAGGAATAGTTCAAAAAATTAATTGTCCGATCTCGTAGTGTGACAGCGAGGATTTGTTAGGTTTCTCAATAAATGTGAACTTTGCTTCTTGCAATGTGCATTTATATATAGGTCCTGCATGTCCTAGTCAGGATTTAGGTCATCAAAAGAATTTAGAGTTACCCTACCACAAGCAAGAGTCAGCCTTTCCATATTTCTCTTTTTAGCTCTGGTCAGAGCTACTATGCCTTTTTTTTTGCAAGAGCATCTAAGGAAAATGGGTCAGTTCCCTTTGATTAATAATAGCATATCCTTTATCTGAATTACCACAGACTTTCTGTTTCAGTTCTGTTATTTTTTTTTTTAACTCTATCTTTAAGGAATTTTCTTGCAGCTTTTTGTAGTTTCTCTCTTTTGCAGTCTTGTAAATAAAGCCAGAATTTACTTTTGTTTTTTCATATTCTGATGACACATTGCATGTGAAGATGGATGCATCTTCTACTCTTTTTTTGTATCAGGATGTGATGCCCCATGTACTAAGACAAGATCTCTGATTAAGCTTGTATCAGTTTCAGATTTATGTTTCATAGTCACGATCTCAACCATGAAGAATTCAATAGGTTCATCTTGTTTTTTAATGGCCAAAGTGGAGTCAACAACAGCCTTTAATAAGACATCAACAAATTTAGCGTGAACTTTACTATGTAGAGATGTTCTAGCCTCATTTATGAGTGTTTCTATGTCCATCTGGTTACTTTGACTTATTACAAAAACTGATGTGCCTTTTCCTTTGCAGCTTCAGATCCTTTTGTTATTATTCTGGGATGAATACCTTCAGAAATATAGAGATCCACCAGTTTTAGCAGTTCTCCGATAACATTAGGACATTGGAAGTGGTACCATTACCAGTTATGCCATCCTGGGTGGTTGCTACATTGGCTATTAAGAAGGCTGTTGGGTGTTGAATTTGCATTTCATGAAGCAGCACATTGTCATCGTTACTAAGCTTAATGTCTGTAGCACCAGAAACAAGTATTTTCATGGTGCCCTTAGGCCCCAGCTTGGTCTTCAGCATGTCTTGTGGCCCCTGGGCCATACTGATGTTGACTGCCAACAATATCTCAGTTCAGGACACCTTGGGCTTGGGGTTTGTGGTCAATGTAGCTGACCCAGCAGCAGAAGAAAAAGAGACCTAGTGTGAAGAATGCCCAAAGCCAGCTCACCGTGGCCTGGAGGTGCTACCTGGGCCTTCTTGAAAAGTTGGGTGCATCCTTTGGCAGTTTTTTATAAAGTTAATCATACACTTACAATCTAGCACTTTCATTCTTAAGTATTTGCTCAAGAGAAATCAACACATACGAGTGTTTACAAAAAGGCTTACACAGTAATGTGCACAAGCTACTTTATTTATTTACGATAGAGAAAAACAGAAACAGCCTAGTTCATGAACTGGTGAATGGATAAACAAGTTGTGCTATATCCATATGTACTAGTTAATTTTTGATGTGTAACAGATTACTCAAAATTTTAGTAGTTTATAGAAATAACACTTGTTATCTCACAGTTATGTAGTTCACAAATCTGGATATGGCTTAAACTGCTATCTTATGGGCTGCAATCAACGTCATCTCAAGGCTCACCTAAAGAAGGATCTACCTCCCAGACTGCTGGTGTGGTTGCTGACAGGATTTATTTCCATGTGGGCTGTTAAACTGGGAGCCTCATTTCTCACTAACTCCTAAAGGCTGCCCTCAGTTCCCTGTTATGTTTGCCTCTCCATAGAGCGGTTCACAATAAGGCAGCTAGCTTCATTAGAGTAAGCAAGTTTAAGAGGGCAGTAAAAGGTATGCTGGCAAGATGGAAGTCACAGTCTTTTGTAACCTAATTAAGAAGTGATATCCCAATACCATCATTGTATTCTCTTTGTTAGAAGTAATGATACACCCCACACTCAAGGTGGAGAGGATTACAAAGGGCATGATATGAGGAGCTGGGGGAGCATTGGAAGCCATTTCAACAGCTGCCTGCTATACTGTTTAATGGAATACTACTGAGCAATGAAAAGGAACGATTTATTAGTACAAATAACAGCATGTATGAATCTCAAAAAACATGCAGCACAAAAGAACCCAGACGTAAAACAGAAAAAAACTAATCTAGAAAGAAGATCAGAAGTTGGGGTGGAGTAGGCTTTTGTTTCAAAGGGTTATGGGCAGACTTTTTGTGATACAGGATGCAGTTCTTGATATTGGTGGTGTTGGTGGTGGCTATTATATGTAAATCATAATCCAGTTAAGTTATTTTTTAAAATATGCTATTGGATTTAATGGACTGTTCTTTCTTTTCTTAAAAAATCTTTTTTCCAGTTTTATTGAGATATAATTGATGTACAACACTATATAAGTTTAAAGTATACAGTATAATGACTTGCCTTATATATATTGTGAAATTATTACCACGATAAGTTTAGTTAATATCTATTGGCTCACATAGATACAAAAAAACAAAAAAGAAAAAGTTTTTTTTTCCTGTGATGAAAACTCTTAGGATTTACTCTCTGAATAACTTTTAAATATACCACACAGCAGTGTTAAGTAGAGTCATCACATAATATATTACATTCCCATTAATTTTTTATCTTATAACTAGAAGTTTGTACCTTTTGACCACCTTCATCCAATTCCATTACCCCTACTCCTCGCCCTGGTTACCACAAATCTTATCTCTTTTTCTATGAGTTATTTTTATTTTTAAGATTACATATCTAAGTGAGATAAACAGTATTTGTCTTTCTCTATTTGACTTCTGTCACTTAGCATAGTGCCCTCAAGCTCTATTTATGCTGTTGCAAATGGCAGGATTTCCTTCTGTTTTTTAATATTGCATATTTGTGTGTGTGTGTGTACATGTGTACGTACGTGTACGTGTGTACATATATACCACAACTTACCTGTTCATCTGTTGATGAACATGTAGGTTGTTTCCATATTTTGGTTATTGTAGATAATGCTGCTATGAACATGTGGGTGCAGCTAGCTCTTTGAGTAGTTTTTTTGTTTCCTTCATAAATATTCCCAGAAGTAGAATTTAACTGGATCATATGGCAGTTCTATTTTTAATTTTTTGAGAAACTTCTCTAGTGTTCTTTTCACAGTGGCTATACCGTTTATAAATCCCACCACGGGTGCACAAGAGTTCCCTTTTCTCCATATCCTCCTCAGCATTTGTTATCTCTTACCTTATTGATAATAGCCATTCTAACAAGCATGAGATGATATCTCATGATTAGTGATATTGAGCACCTTTTTGTTTACTTGTTGACCATTTGTATATCTTTGGGAAAATATCTATGCAGGCCCTTTGCCCATTTTTAAGTTAGATTTTTTGGTGTTTTTGTTATTGAATTGCCTGAGTCTTTATATATTTTGGATATTAACCCCTTATCAGATATCTGATTTGCAAATTCAGTGGACTGACTGTTCTTGGTGACATCTGCATATCTTCACTATTTACCAAGTAACATATGGGGGATACTGTAGTGGCCATGTTGTCTTGCGTTATTGATCTTTGGAGTCAGGAAGACCCAGATTTGACTGCTGGCTCTGAAACTTTCTGCATTCTAGCCCTTTATTGCCCTAAATTATTTTGAATATCCTTGAAACAGTAACTACTGTTAATTGAGAGCCTATACTGGTTAGGTCCTATGATAGACACTTATGTGTGTATTATTTTAATCACTATGACTCAAAATTATCAACAATTTTTTTAATCCTTTGTGTATATTGAACACATACTAATACAAAATATTTTCTATACTTTATGTCATTTAATACAGTAACCCAGTGAAGTGTTGGCACTGTAGTGATCATTCCCATTTTATAGAAGAAATTGAGAACAGTAGAGAATAATGTTTAAAATATGATGAATTCAGTTTGCCGTCATGAATCTAGTTTTGTTTTCTATTTCTCTGTATCTGTGGAAGAAAAGACTATTTGTTTTATGTGTTACCCAAACTTACTGCAAAGAGTAACTGGGGCTTTAACTTAAAATCTTTTTTTGGTTTGTCCTTTATAAACTCCTTTTAGGTTATGAATGCTAAGAGTGTCTTCAAGAGTCTAAGTAGGAGCTGTCAGGTGAAGATAGGTGTCTGTGAGGAAAGCACTGGGCAGACTTGTAAAAACATAAGCTCAGTTCTAGACAAGTACAGCTTTAGAAATAGCAACCTTAGCCACAGACGAAAAGGCAGTATTTGTATGTATGTATATAAACAGAACAATCCTTAGTCAGCAGTGACATAATTGAAGCCCAAAGTTCATAAAAGTTTATCTTCTAAAATGTAATGTTGAACTAGAATTCTTTTTATGATGTTTAATCACTATCCAAAGTACCCAGATAGGAATTTATTTAGGAAATTAAAAAAACTTGTCACTGTGTCCATGGAGTGTTTGATTGTAGCATTGCTTAGCGTAGGCAGTTATGTTTCCATAGAACTTGTGTAGCATAAGCTTTCTCCCCTTCTTTTCCTTAATCAGCATGTATTTAATTATTTTTCCCCTTTTAATATATATTAATAATGTAATCAGCTTTTTTCAATATTGAATCACTTACTATAATTGGAATTGAATTGTGTGTTAATCTAAAATTATCGGCTAGCACTAACCTAGTAAAAGCAGATATATGTAAAATTTGTACATTCTGATTCAAGAATCTGTTTGATGAACTGTAGTACTAGAAAGTAGCTGATTGGTTTGTAAGTAGATTTGATTCTTGAAAAATAATTTATGGATCACTGGGAAAATTGTGATTCCTGCTGTTTCTTATTAGCATCATGTTCATTTTTGCCTTTTTACCTTTCAGTCTTTTGTTTTCACTGAATAATATCCTTGCCTTAGGTTTGGGTATCCTTCACAACCCATTTATTATACTTCAAGCTTGGTTTAAACCCTGTTTTTCTTCAAGTTGGGTTTAAGTCTCCTCTCTCTCACAAAGCCTTCTTCGTTTGATCCAACACAATTGCAAAAACTAAGAATAGACAAGTTATTTGATTTCTTCAGAGATAAGACTTCAACCCAAATCTTCATTCTAAAATCTGCTTTCTCTATACTATTAATATAATAGCTCAGGTTTTAGACTTTATCTACTACTCACTCATACTCCTACCATATGCTGAGCACATATAGATATATTGTCAGTTGATTGATTTAAAATAGGTTTTTTCCCTTAAAACTCCCAATAACTGATACCTATTTTAAAAAAAAAATCTATGCAGTTAATTAACTACTTGAGTAGTTGTAGAGTCGTTTATCATCACTAGTGTTGAAGGCTGAGTTGTTCAAAGGGGCAACATGTTGTTTGATCAAGATTTGAAGTTTGAAATACTGAAATTTTTGCTATTCATTCATCAAATATCATTAATTACACCATATGTTGAATATGAATGCTAGATCATGACACAAAGAAATGTTTATTGCATTATTTTATTGGTAATATTTGGTCTCTTCTTATTTATACAGGGGAAATTAAACAGATTCTAGAAAATGAACTTCAGATACCTGCGTCTAAAATGCTCTTAAAAGGCTGGAAGACTGGAGATGTGGAAGACACTGTGAGTTTCTTAGTTGCCTGGAAATAAAACTTAGTTATGCAGTTGACTAAATTATGTATAAAAATAGTTTTTATTAATGTTTTTACATATGACAGGAGTAGATTTGGTAATAATACTTAAGGAATCTGCAAACAATATTTTTCAAACTGAAGCATTTTTATGATAAGATAACAATTTTAAAGGAGTATGGTATGTAAATGAAAACATTATATGGCCTCTTTTTTCCTATTTCTGAGTATTTTATAGGCATTAGTTTTGTACTTTTTTTTGAGAGCATTTACCTTTTTCTCAAATGTAGGGATTCAGGGAGTGCCTTGGAATAATAATTTCTTTAATAATTACTTATTGGCTTGAAGGAAGTTATACAGAATCTATGTAGGCCAGCTATTGACTATAGAACAAAGATGATAATAGGAAAAAAATTATAATTTGGAAAATTTAAATGGTAAGAATATTTCTTTTTTTGTTTACTTGGATAGTGGCAGATGCATGGAATGGATTATATTTTCAGAATTGTAAAAACTTTAAAAAGTGTTGTCATTTTAGGTAGTAGTCGCTGTTCTCAAGGACCCAGTAGCAGCCTTAGGTATAAAATATTTCACATGCTTTTACTTTTTCTGACAGAGATAGAGATAGTGGGGAGGGATTGAAAAAATTGAGTTAACTCTATAAAGTTTTAGATGTTTGAAGTAGAAATAATTACCAGATTTTTTTCATACAAGTTACTGAGTCAATGTTTCAATATCCAGACTTAAACTTAGAATCTTTGAATTTGGTTCCGTTCTTTTTTGTCAGTGACTTCTGTTATGCATTGTTCTTTTAAATACTGGTATGTGAGTTCACTTCATATATGGAGATGTTCTGAGTATTTCAAGATATTTACAGGAATTTCAGGTTGGCAAGATATTTTTAAATTTAATTACCAAGTTAGTGATGTGCTATATTAGAGGTCAGCAAACTTTTTCTGTCCAAAGTCAGGTAGTAATTATTTTAGGCTTTGTGGGCCATATAGCCTCTGTTGCCACTACTCGATTCTACTGTAATAGCCTGAAAGCAGCCATAGGCCATATGAGAAAGAGTGCGCATGACTGTATTCTAATAAATCTTCATTTATGCACATCAAAATTTATATAATTTAACATATGAAATACTACTTTTGAATTTTTTTCCAACCATTTAAAAATATAAAAGCCTTTCTTAACTCACAGGTCATACATAAATAGGCAGTGGATTGGTTTTGTCTCATAGGTGGGTTGACCAGACGTACTGTTTTAAACAGGATAAAAAACAATGGTGCCGTCCCATTTCAAATGGTATGTATGGTCAGCCTACTTATACCTCGGAACTAGGCTGACCGTAGGTACTATTTGAAATGGGACGGTACCATTGTTTTCTGTCCCATTTAAAATGGTATGTCTGGTCAGCCTACGCCGTAGGCTATCATTTGCTCACCCCTGGTGCTGTGCTATTTGGGTATTCTAATTGAAATGTGGATTAAAAAATAAAAAGAGGTGTTGATTTAGTAAATCAGCCATTTTGGCAGAAGTAAAACACCAAAATGCGTGTTTACATAACTGCATCATTTATTCATTCATTTATTGAGAAGCCTATGGATATACATCCTTCTTGTATGACATTTTCAATAATTTGTGAAGAAAAAGGGAATCATTTTGAAAATGTCCTACAGCGATGTGTTGTAATATTGGAACATAGTCTGTACTACCAACAATATTTTCAGTTACTTATTTCTAGGTACTCTTTTCTCTAAGTGATTTTTGCTATTCCTGTGTTATTAATTTTCTGATTGCTCCCAAATTTCTATTTCCACATTATATTTCTATGAATTCCCATATCCAAATTGGTAATTCACTTTTATACTTGCATACCTTGTTGGTATCTTTAACTTGTATAAAATGGTGCTCTTGATTGTTTTCCCCCATGCCATTTCTCAACAGTCTTCCCCAATAAATGGCATCATTGTATAGCCACCTAAATCCAAAAAATGTGGGCATTAGTCTTTTCCCATTTGAAACAACACTTAATCCTTTGGTAGAGTCCTATAGTGTCTGTCTCCAAAATATATCTCAACCATGGGCAGTTTTCAGTATTTTTAGTGTACTTCCTAACCCAGGCTATTAAAATCTCTTGGTTGGACTGATATAATATTAATAGCTGCATCATTGTTTTCCAAGCTTCCTTTTTATTGGGTTTTTCGAGTGCATTCTCCACACAGTAGCCAGAGTGATCTTTTAAAAACATAAATGGAATTATATCACTCTGCTGTTAAAACATAGTTTTTATTGTGCTTTCAATAAAATTTAAGCTACTCACCATGAGTTAAAAGGCATTGTATTTATTTACTCTTTGTTTACCACTACAACCTCATCTTCAGCCATTCTTACTCTCACTTTCCATGCTACAGTCATATAAACCTCCTTTTAATTCTTTGAATAGGTTCAGGCTCTTTAAATCTCTACCTGACAGATGCTATTCAACTGCCTGAAATGCCTTACCCCCAATATTCACATAGGTCATTCTTTTCCATCCTTGGTTCTCAGTTACTTTCTCTAACAGGCCTGGGTATAAAATTTGGCTCCCATCCCAGCATTCTCCATCATAGCACCATGAGTAGGAGGACCATATCTCTTTCTTTTACCATTGTATATCCAGTGCCTGGTATAAAAATGTTCATGGAATGAATGAACGAGTTAATGTCTTAAATAAAGTTATCCATTTATTTAATCATGCCATATGTAGTTTGAAGAGGAAGATTTAGCGTAAAATCTTTAGATGATGGTATGGTAGAAGGACAGTAATGACTTGGTCAAGTGGTAAGATTTTTCAACAATCTACAAAGTAAAATAATGAAAGATAAAAAGATAAAAATAACCTTCCTGTGTTTATATACATGTGTTGGTTTTGTTTGCATGTTAACTCGATAGAAATAACATAGGTGAATTTCAGAAGGACTTATACCTATTTGACATAAAGATTCAGAACTTATTCTCATGGTAGATTTTGAACTTATGAGTAATTGTCTGCTACAGTGTTGTTGTTGTTGTTGTTGTTGTTTTCTAAACCGTTGGTCACAAACCATTAGTGGGTTCTGAAGTTGAGTGTCTTATAGCCAGAACTGGGGGTAGGAGGCAAAAAAAAAAAAAAGAAAAAAAGAGTAAATGCTGTCAGAGTATATTACAAATAAATGTTATTTTAAAAAAATTTAATACATAACTAATATGAGTCAAGAGTAAATCCTAATGCATTTGAAGTAAGACTGTACACTTAGTAAGATTGGCCCTCTCATGGAGGGGTCTAGAATGAGTTTCTCAAGACAGGGATGCCCCCTATCACCATTGCTATTCAATATAGAAGTGGAAGTTCTAGCCAGAGCAATCCAGCAAGAGAAAGGAATAAAAGGTATCCAAATTGGGAAAGAAGAGGTCAAATTGTTACTCTTTGCAGATGACATGATTCTTTAATATAGCAAATTACAAAGACTCCACCAGGAAACTATTAGAAACAATAAATAATACAATAAAGTCACAGGATGCAAAATCAACGTACAAAAATCAACAGCATTCTTATATACAAACAACCAATCTTCAGAAAAAGAAATGAGAGTCAATACCTTTTGCTATTGCAACAGAAAGAATGAACTACCTGGGAATTAACTTAACAAAGAACATGACAGACTTATACACAAAAAACTGTAAGACACTTTTGAAAGAAATTGAAGAGGACACAAAGAAATGGAAAGATATTTCGTGTTCATGGATAGGAAGACTTAACGTTGTTAAAGTGGCCGTATTACCCAAAGCAATTTGCAGATTTAATGCAATTCCCATCAAAATCCCATAATCATACTTTCATGAAATAGAAAAAAGAATTATCAGATTTGTATGGAACCATAAACAACCTCAAATTGCCAAAGCAATACTACATAAAAAGAACAAGGCTGGTGGTATCACACTCTCCGATTTCAATTTATACTACAAAGCATCAAAAAACAGCTTGGTATTTGCAGAAAAACAGACACACAGACAAATGGAACAGAATTGGAAACCCAGAAATAAATCCACAAATATATGGACAAATAATTTTTGATAAAGGAACAAAAAATATGCAATTGGGAAGAGACAACATCTTCAGTAGATGGTGCTGGAAAAACTGGGAAAACATATGCAAAAGAATGAATCTGAGCTGTGAACTCTCACCATATACTAAAATTAACTCAGAATGGATTAAAGACTTCCATATAAGACCTGAAACAATAAACTGTATAGGAGGAAACATTGGTACTAAACTTTTAGACTGACGGCTCAAGGAGGACATCATGAACCTGACCTCAAAGGCAAGGGAAGTAAAAGCAAAAATAAATAAATCAAACTGAAAAGCTTCTGTACAGCAAAGGAAACCATCAACAAAGCAAAAAGACAACCAACTGCATGGCTATTATCAACAAGACAAGAAACAAGTGCTGGAGAGGATATGGAGTAGAAGGAACTTTTCGCACACTGCTGATGAGAGTGCAAATTGGTACAACCGCTATGGAAGATGGTGTGGAGGTTTCCCAGAAAATTGGGAAAGGAGTTACCGTGTGACCTAGCAATCCCCTTTCTGAGGATCTACCCAAAAATCTTGAAAACCTTTGTCCGCAAAGACTTATGTACCCCAATGTTCATTGTAGTACAGTGTTCATTCACAGTGGCCAAAACATAGAAACAACCAAAGTGCCCTGTGACAGATGACTGGATAAAGAAGCTGTGGTACATATACACAGTGGAATATTACTCAGCTATAAGAAAAGATGAAATACTTCCATTTGCGACAAAATGGGTGAACCTAGAGATCATCATGCAAGCGAAATAAGCCAGACGGAAAAAGCCAAGAACTGTATGACTTCACTCATATGTGGAATATAAAACTGAAAGCAATAGAGAAAAAAAGACAAACAAAGAAACAAAAACTCGTGAATACGATCAGTAGCTTAAGGGTTATTTGGGGGTAAGGTGGGAGGGGAGAAAAGGGAGCAGGTGGGAGAGGAGGGAGGAGGAGCCAAATAAATGGTGATGGAAAGAGAATTCACACTGGGTAGTGAACATATAATGCAACAAATAGACAATGCACTGTAGAATTGTACACCTGGAACCTATGTAACTCTTAAACCTATTCTTTTTTTTTTTTTTTTTTAAATGTGGGTAGTTCCCTGGCTGGGAATTGAACCCAGGCCATAGCGTTGACAGCGCCAAAGGCTAAGCACTACACCATCAGGGAACTCCCCCTATGTAACTCTTGATAACCAATGTCACCCCAGTAAGTCTAACAATAAAAATATTTTTATACTAAAAAAAAAAAAAAAGAGTTCTTCATGTTCTATGCTTGGGTAAGGTCAGCCTTCCCCAGTTGTCTCTACTTCCATATGAAGGGGCAAAGGAGAAATCCTAGACATCAACTCCACATAACTTTCCATCACTTTTAGCCTTGACATTATTATTCACTTTGATTCAGTCAGGACTAGTTTCATATACCTTTTCCAACTGTGTATGCCAGTCACTGCAAGAAGCCAAAGATTTCCGTATCTCCCCTCACTCAAATCTTCACTCTGCACCACTCATGTCTTTTTCTTTTCCTTTTCCTCTACTGTGCTTGAAATCTTTTTGCTATACCCTGTAGAACTAATTCATCATTTGCAAAATTTCTTCTATTGTCAACTTCTTCCCTACATATTTTCTTCACCATCTTCCTCTGACTGAAATCTGTGTTCCTGAGGTCATTGTTTCCCTGTAGCTTTCTCAGTGTTTATTGCTTTTCTCTGGCAGCCATTATACCACTGGACTAACTGGTAATATGGTAGTTGCCCCCCATATCTGTGGTTTTGCTTTTCATGTTTCATTTACCATGGTCAACCATGGCCTGAAAATATTAAATGGGGGAGTTCCCTGATGGTGTAGTGGCTTAAGGCTTCGACGCTGGCGCTGTCAGCGCTGCGGCCTGGGTTTGATTCCCAGTCAGGGAGCTACCCACATACCAAAAAGCGCAAAAAAAAAAAAAAAATATTAAATGGAAAAGTCCAGGAAATAAAGGATTCATAAGTTTTAAATTGCATGTCATTCAGAGTAGTGTGATGAAATCTCTCACTGTCCCGTCCTGTCCTGCCTGGGACGTGAATCATCCCTTTGTCCAGTGTATTTACTCTGTATGCACAGTACAATAATATATTTTGAGAGACAGAGAGAAACTACATTCATGTAACTTTTATTATAGTATATTGTTCTATTTTATTGTTATTGTTAATTTCTTACTGTGCCTAATTTATAAATTAAACTTTATCATAGGTATGTGTATACAGAAAAAACAGTACATACAGGGTACAGTACTGTCCACAGTTTCAGGCACCAGCTGGGGGTCTTGGAATGTATCCTCCATAGATAAGGTATCTACTGTATGTCCCCATAGTTCCTCATTTTCACTTCCAGACCTTTATTATTATCTCCTCTCTAAAAACCTTCAACTTTGAATTTCATGTCAAAAAATTACATCACCTACTTATTGAAGTCATTTTCTGATGGTTTCTAGTTCCTGACTTATAATTGTTCTCTGTCTTAATTCTTTACTAAAATCTTTTACAATAATTCTTCAAACCCTTGGTTTCTTAGTTTCTTAAACTTCTTTCCTACAAAGATCTATTTCTCCACTCTGTCCGCCATATTTTCCCATGGTCTTATTTAATTACAGTAATTCTCAAATCTTAATTTCACGCTTCCATTTTCTTCTCAATCTTCTATCTCACTTCCTTTAGTATTCTATCTTCAATAATCCTTCAGCCCCATTTAGACTTCCAATCCATTGTTTCTACCATCTTTTCATGATCATTACCTCTTTCATGTCCTTTTTTCCTTTCTTCCTTTTTTACGGTGGGTTAAATCAACCTTATAATCACTTTCTTGCATATAGCCTCAACTCTTGCTTGACAAAAATCCTTGCTTGGATAAATCTAACTCTGTCCTATGCCTTACAGCTAAATGTGGCTGGAGACAAACAAAATCATGCTGATTGGTGTATCTTTAAATTCATAACCATTATCTTCAGAGGGCCCCTTAATGTTGCTAGGCAATCATAGTATGTTTACCTGGTTTATTCACTCTCTCCTAAATGACTGTTTCATACTTATCCTCTCTTTAGACCTTTCAAACACCTTTCCCTTTTTGTCACATTCTCCAGGTAAGAACTACCCTGATAATTCAGTTTAAAATAACTTGACTCCCCAACTTCATATTCTTCACCCTTTCTCCCCTGCTTTGTATTTAATAAAATAATTATCACTAATAGCCAACATTAAGGTTACTTATTTTATTTATTCCTACAAATATGTAAGCTCCATGAGATTCGATTTTTAGACTATTCTGTCCACTGCTATATACTCAATGTTTAGAATAATCTTGACAGAGTAGGTGACTCAGTAAGTATCTGTTGAATAAATGTCTCTGTCCTTGGTTATGGTGTAAAGATACACAAATGTGTTTCTTAATGTGTATTGCTGTCAAACAAAAAGTTTGAAGTACATTAGCAAGTATTTACCATCAAGTTGGGAGTTTGAAAGATATGTAGAAGTTTTATGGCAAAAATATAATGAAGTTTTACACAGTTATCGAAATAGTAGGTCAGTTGTGGCCCAAGAGTAGTTTATTCACCCCAGACAGAGTGCTTCAACATCAACAGCAACAAATTTTCTGGAGTAAGAGTTAGGTGACCTAAATGACCTAAGTAACACTAGAGACTTCATCCAAGTCACTTCACCCCTCAGACTACAGCTCTTCATCTATAAAAAGTAATTGGGTTGAGGTATTCTGTATGATCTTTACCAAGTCTAATGATCTCTGAAAACCGACATTGCTAATTTTTGCTATCATGGTCCTGGAATGAAGTGCGTATTAGTTGCAATAATATACTTCTTCAGTGAAGATATTCCTGAGTTCTACCTGTGTTCTTATCTATTTGTATCTCTTTATGAACTAAAGAATTTGTATTTTATTTTAGCATTCATACTTATGTTAATTTATGATGTGTGTGTGTGTGTGTGTGGGAGAAACAAGGTTATTTGGATTCAGTAGTTCTGCAGACTACAATAGTGACAATTCTTCAAGAACTATAGCAAAAAAATAATGCACAATCAGTCATTTTTTGTTTGTTTTTATATTTTCTTTTTCAGATGGTCTTAAAATCACTGCATTTGCCAAAAAACAACAGTCTTTATGTTCTTACACCAGACTTGCCACCACCTTCATCATCTAGTCTTGCTGGGTAAGGTTTCACTTTTTCTGTGAATCTGAAATGAAAATTTTGATTGTTAATAGTATTGCTTTAAGCTGTATGTAAATATCAAAATCAAATCAAATCAAAATCTTGTTGAAGCTTTAATTTACCAACAGCTGTTAACTATATAAATTTTCAAATTTTTGGTTTGGATAGCTTATTTGTTGGATTTTAGTTTAGTGGTAGAATCTTTTTTCCAAAGAAAAATTTTAAAATTTTTATTACATTTATTGGAATGACACTGGTTAGTTTTAGCAAAACTTCATTATGTAAAAAAGTAGTAAAAAATGGCACTGTTTGAAGGAGAAGGACTAGAGTTGGAGAAGAGAGTGAGCAAATGGAACTCCAGCCTCTCCTCTGGCTTAAGAAGGCATACCTTGGAAGAAAATTTATTGGGCTTTGCAGAATACAGCTTGAAAAACACATACAATGTTTTGTTTTGTTTTATATTGCTGATATTATTTTCTCCAAAAACTAGTGTGCTCTGTTTTTTAAAACAAAATCCTAGAAGGCAATTAAGGACAGATGACGATTTATCTATCTACCTATTTATCTATCTATCTATTTTTTTTTCATTCATTTACCTATTTATTTATTTACTTATTGATTCATTTACCTATTTACCTACTTATTTATTTACTTATTCATTCATTTGTTTGCCAAAAACTGTGTGAAAATATCAGATAGAGAGCTGATTTTTTTAATTAAAAAAATTTCCCATTCCCTCACTCCTCTCCTCTCTGACAGCTATCAGCTTGTTCTCTATATCTGTGTGTCTGTTTCTGTTTTGTTTTGTTTATTTGTTTTATTTTTTTAGATTCTACATGTAAGTGAAATTGTACAGTGTTTGTCCTTTCGCTGTCTGACTTATTTCACTTAGCATAATACACTCTTGGTCTATCCATGTTATCAGAAATGGCAAGATTTTGTTCTTTTTTATTCCTGAATATTTCATGGTGTATACTCATCTACAAGGGCTATCTGGAAAGTATCCAGCCAGTTAATAAAAAAATAGAGGCATTTGTGGTTGGATTTTTTTCCAGACAGCCCTTGTATACCACATCTTCTTTATCCATTCATGTGTTGATGGCTACCTAGTTTGCTTCCTCATCTTGGCTGTTAATAGTAATGCTGCAAAGAACATGGGGGTGCACATACCTTTTCAAAATGGTGTTTTTGTTTTCTTGGATAAAAACCCGTAAATGGAATTGATGGATCATGTGGCAGCTGTATTTTTAACTTTTTGAGGAAAATCTTTGTTCTGTTTTTCATAGGGGCTGCACAAATTCAATTCCACCCATAGGGTTCGTTCCCTTTTCTCCATTTTCTTGCCAGCACTTGTTATTTGTGGATTTATTGATGATAGCTATTCTTATTTGTGTGAGGTGATAGCTCAGTTGTGCTTTTAATTTACCTTTCCTGTGATTAGCGATGTTAGCATATTTTCATTATGTTCATTGGATCTATATGTCTTCTTTGGAGAAATGTTCTCTGCCCATTTTTCAGTTGGATTGTTTGTCTTGTTTTGTTTTTTGGTGTTAAATTGTATGAGTTTCCTGTAATATTTTGGATATTACCCCCTTAGCAGATAGATAAATGATTTGTAAATATTTACTCCCACAGTTGGTTATCTTTTCATTTTATTGGTTGTTTCCTTCACTAAACAAAAACTTTTTAGATTAATATAGTTCCATTTGTTTATTTTTTCTTTTATTTCTCTTGCCTCAGGATACATATTCAAAATATATTGCTAAGAGTGATGTCAAAGAGTTAATAGCCAGTGTTTTCTTCTGTGAGCTTTATGGTTTCAGATCATATGTTTAAAGCTTTAATCCATTTTGAGTTTATTTTTGTATATGGTTTAAGAAAGTGGTCCAATTTTATTTGTTTGTTTGTTTGTTGCATATATCTATCCTTTTTTCCCAACAGTATTTATTGAAGAGACTGTGCTCACTCCATTGTATATCCTTGCCTTCTTTGTCATAGATTAATTTACATAGATTAATTTTCTCTGCTACACTACTTACCAGACACTTCTGACCACCAAATGTGAAGGTATTTTTTTTCACACACTAGGCAGTTCTTCAACACCTGCTGGATGTTCCACAATTTAACTAAATTGTGATACTATCTACCTGGAGATAACATCAGATCCCACAGGTTCAGGGCTCAGTCCCATAAGACTACCCCCATGTCAGACAGCAGTTGTTAAGTATAGGCTGTCACCTGGGCTTCTGACCAACTGGCCATAATTGGAGGTTCTCACAATCCCCTTGATTTGTTAGAATGGCTCACAGAACTCAGGAATTTTTTTTTACGTATTATTATTTACTTATTATATATTTATTATTATTATTTACATATTATGTATTTATTACAAAGCATATTTTAAAGGACCTAAGTAAACAGTCCGATGTAGAGATACATAAGACAAGATCTCAAAGGATCCCGAGCACCGTAACCTCTGTTCTTACAAAGTTTGGGGTATGCCAACTGCCTAGCACATAGATGAATTCTTGTTCACCAGACTGAAAGCTCTCCAAAACCCTTCAGCAAGGATTTTTTTTTTTTTTTTTTTTAAATGAAGGCTTCATTACGTAGGCATGGTTGACTAAATCATTGGCTGTTAGTGATTAATGCAACTTCTAGCCCTGCTCCCCTCCCCAGAAGTGGGGAGGAAGGGGATGTGAGTAGCTGAAAGTTCCAACCCTCTAATCACAAGGTTGGTTCCCCTTTTAATCAGGCCCCATCCTGAGGAATTTTCCAAAATTGGAAAATTGGAGGAATTTTCCAAAAGTGACTTCATTATCAAACTCAGGTGTGGTGGAAAGGGGCTTGTTATGAGTAACAAAAGACTCCTTGGGGAGTTCCCTGATGGTGTAGTGGCTTAAGGCTTTGGCTCTGGTACTGTCAGCACTGCAGCCTAGGTTCGATTCCCAGCCAGGGGGCTACCCACATACCAAAAAAGCAAAAGCAAAAACAAAAACAAAAAAAAAACTCCTTGCTCCTTTTACCTTTATCACTCTTAATCACTTAGAAAATTCCAAGGGTTTTTGGAGCTGTGTGTGGGGAAGAGACCAAATATGTATTTATTATTATAGATGATACCATCACAGGTTGATAGTAGCAAAAAAAATAAAAATTAAATTTGGCTTTACCTAAGTAGAAATTACTGAACTGAAAAAAGTTAAATCTAATATAATTGTGTTTGGTACTTGGTTAATAGTTTGTTTTAGGTTAGGAATTTAAAGTTATCTTGGATTGCTCCTTATCTTCTATGTTCAGATCATGTGTTAATGGGAATTTGCACACTATTTCAAACAGCCAAACAGTAGTTATAGTCCTCCTATTCATAATAATGTGCATATAAACACCAGGTGAGATAAACAAAGAGATATAGTTATGGCTCTTTATCTAATCAGGTAGAACATTATTTTGTAGGTTAGTTAAAAGAATATAATCACTGTCATCTAATATATAATTCACATAATTATAAGCAGATAGGAGATATCATTGGTTATAATTTGTTACTTTCTAGTAGCATGATTAAATGGAGTTACCAAAAATGTCTTCCTGGGCTAATGGAAATGTTCTCCGTTGCTATGTGTCTGACCTTAGTTTGATTACCAATTGCTCAGTCCCGAGGCAAGCAAGCCCTACAGTGCTTCTGAAATGCACTGTTGGAGAATGAGTCTTTGTATGAGCACTGAAGTAGTCTTCCCTAGTTGGCTTTATGGAATTTTACCAAGTTATAATGATGCTTTTTCCTGTGTTGGAACAATAAGTCAGAAAAATTCAAAGGCAAACAAAGGACATAAAGCACAGAGTAGCTGGGTGGTGGGAGGAGGAACATGCAGAGACTCCTGCTAGTAAAAAAGTCATATTAATGCACATTTTATTAAAATCTAAGTAAAAATCCAAAGTATATATTTTTTAGTGTGTTAATCTAATATATCTTTCTGTAAAAGTAGCGATTATTTTTCTTTTTTTGAGTGTGAATCTTATCTGAAATTCTGATTTTTATGGGAGACAAAACCCCCAAATTTATGCAGAACCTTAAAGACTAATGGTAATAATCATTTTTAACATGTGATTTTAATTTTGTATTTCACCAAATAAAATTATTTTTTGACAAGTAATGGTTGTCAATTTCCTATTGAGTTATTTAGTACACCACATTATTAAATATATATAAAATATGATAGATAAAATTGCTCTCTGCCAAACTTAATGAATCAGTATAATTGGTGAATTCATAGAAATATTATTTGTAACTTGTTACCTAATTTATAATCTAAAAAGGAGACCCTAAAAGGTAATTCTGATTTGTATTGTTATATTTGAGAACTGGCAAATGAATATAGAAGATCTCTGAAATTGGTAGAAGAAAATAGCCAAGTTTATGTACATATTATCCCCAGCTCTTTCTTCATATCAGATTTAGGATGTTTTATAAAATGGCCTATTTTATTTTGGTGATTGGTTTGATGTTTAATTGCTCTTATTGTTTTATTTCTCTGAGATGAATTAGTGGATGTTGAAAGATAGAGGGGAGTGGATAATAAACTGCTGGTTAATTGCATTGCAGGACTTTGACTGGGTCCTGCTGTTAGATTCCACCGTTTCAATTCCAGTATAATGACAAACATTAGGTTCTTTGTAGAATATCAATTTTCTCTAAACAGAATAGGCAATATTGGTATTATAGTGTCACTCTTAAATAAAATTCATTACAACCAAATCAGGAAAGTAATGTGATTATAATATATATTTATACAAAAGGCATCAACGTATATATGGAATGAGAAGAATTTTGAATTGCAATCCCAGCTTGGCTAGGGACTGAAAATTTTCATTTATAAAGTGGGGAGCATTGTTTTTCATACTTTATTTTACTTGTAATTCTTCTTAAGAATATTCATGAAATTTCAGTGTGTGAATTCATTTTTAGTTATAGTACATTATTATAACTTAGTAAAATGTAGATATCTTAAATAGTTTACTGACAAACCATTTTATACTCAAGGTTTGTTGAGAACTGTAGATAAGAGAATTCTATCTTAAATCATATCTTACCAACATTTTTTCTTAACTTTATTTTACTGCCACTAGGGGGTGCCTGATAATTGAGTCTTATTTTATATTTACAATTTCTTTCTGAAAAAACAAACAAACCACCAGGAGCAGCAAAATTATGATATGCATGCCTATAATTTCATTATATTTAGGATTCTTTTAAAGTAAATTATGTTTTTCAGAAAACAGAATTTCAAGCTTTCTGAAACCTTATGTGTAAACTCAAATAATAATTTTTTAACAGTTGAAAAGCATTTGAAAGCCTTTTAAAAATAAATCAGATTTCACTAATTAATTGAAAGTGAGGTAGTACCGCTATGGCACTACTTCAGATTACACTATGAATTATAGTAAAATTAGGGGAAAAACTGTTAATCATACGTGTTTCATTTTCTTATAGTAAAGAGTCCAAAGATTTATTGATTAATAGATAAAAACAAGTTCTGTCCTCAAGGAGTTTGTAACCTCTTCATTAAAGGTATTAGGCTGTTTCTTAATTCATCTTTTTATAAAAATTTTCCTTAGATACCACCCACTCGTTGTTCAGTGCCACTCAGGTTGATTCATAAATGAGGCCCTCTTTTCTTCATCTGCTCAAAATGTTGGTGCTCCTGGAAGTTCTGCTCTTAGCAGTCCATGTTACTCTACCTACTCCCTGACATCTACTCTCAGCCCTTTAATTTCTAAATATATATATTTGGACATTGTGATATATATATATATCACAAATCTCTGTTTATAAACCCACATGTCCTAGTTGCCAGGGGAACTTCTCACTGGTGTATGTCTCATATGTAATTCCAAGTCATGTGTGTAGAACTGAGATAATCCTGAGAAATCGGTATAGGTGCCTGCTTTCATGGAGTTTACAATATAATATGTGTAGAGATGAGAGTAGGCGGTAGGGACAGCAACTAACTATAAACAAGAAAAAATATCAGATGATAATAAATGCTTTGCAGAAAACTAAAAGAGAGTGACAATGATAAGAAGTAATTGAGTGACTACTATAGATTGTCAGGTCTGGAAAGGCCTGTCTGAAGATGCACCATTTAAGCTGAGACATGGATGATTGAGGAACTTATTCACATGAAGCGTATTCTAGGCATGGGAAATAGCTAGTGCCAAAGCCCTCAGACCATATATAAATATACTAGTTGGAGAAGGTTTAACATTTTGGAATTTGATATTACTAGTGATCACTTTGCTAGAAAAGGACTGAGAGGATGGCTTGGTAATAAAAGATACTTTGCTTTGGTTGCTTTCTAATAAGTGATAAAAATGTCCAGCTCCATTTTAATTACATAGATTATCTTAATTTGTATGGCAAAGTGATAGAAAATAAGATATACTTTGTGTAATTGTACCATTTGTAGTTGTACCAATGGAGCACGTGGCTTAGACTGGAGTCCCACGTGTAGTCTTTTACCTTTCATTCCAGATCTAAATCTTAGGACCCACTTGCTCACATGGCCTTAGTAAGAGTTATGACTGGGTCATCAGAGTCTGATGGACTGATACAGTAGGCCTGCTTCACCAACCTAGTCACAGTAGGAAAAACAGCTTAGAAAGCTCCTGGCAAGTTTTCTCCTGGGTATACCTGCCACAGAGGGCAAGAAATAAAAGAGAATTTAGTGTATTACGGCATAGAAAGTGAAAAAGGAAGCTGCTGGTCTCGTACCTGCCTTCTGGGAAACCTAACCGGGTATAATGTGACCTTGTGAATAATTGTAATAGTCTCTTCTCTTCCTCTGTGACAGTCACATTTGGTACTGGGGAAAAAATGCTGAAAGTGTTTTCATTTAAGTTTTCCTTTGTCAGGAGAAGCAGTGTGGGCAGAAACAGTATTCTCCCTTTGAGCACAGGCAGATATTTGAAGAAATGCAAGGAAAACATTTTCTTATGATCCTTGAAGTCTCTTCTAACTCTCTACATTTGATATGCACTTCATTATATCCATTAAGCATGGTATACTAAGAGAAAGAATGAAGTATTCCTCCTCTGTCTCCACTTTTTGTAATCCATCCAACAGCTGTGGTAGTTAAGTATCCACCTGTGCTCCTAACTTTGGTTCTAGCTAGGAGGCACCACCTTCTGAGTGGTATGTGTACTGATACTCATACAGATTGTACCATTTCTCTTTTTCTTTTTCTCATTCCTATCTCTCCCACTGTGTACAGAGGCCATTCTAAACACTCATCTGCCCCTATTATCCCAACTAAGCAAAGTAATTGAGAAGTAGGAGCAGTGCTTGCTGGCCTATAGTAGATGCTCAATACAGCCTTGGAAGAAGTGATGCAGCTCCTTCAGAAAGCTATGAACAACTTCCAGTGGGGGACTTCTTTGGCTAGGTATTTTTATTTTCAAATTAGAAATAAAGAAATAGGTTTTAACCTCCAAATAATTTACTGCAATGCCATTTAAAGTGGTTGTTTTGAGTATGTATCTTCTTGATAGTGGCATTTTATTGATTAATATTTGTGAGATTTTAGCAGTGTGGCAGAAAAGACGCCTTAAACACCTTATAAATGTCAGTTTTCAGAAAAAAAAAAATATATATATATGCCAGTAAATGTCCTGAATGGATCAATTAAAAATTATAAAGAAACATTTTTTTTTGTTTGTTTTCACAAAGGCTATTCATCTGTGAAAGTTTTACTAGTGTTGTGATCAGTGCAGTATTTGGTAATTTCATATATTATATTTAAAGTAACTCAAAAATAAATTATTTATAAATTTATATCATTTTATTGATTTATTTATTATACATTTATCAAGAATAAATTGATATATGCAGTGTTTCGAGTGCATTATTGTATTACTGTTCAATTTAAATTTAATTCTAGTGAGTGTTGTTAGATTTTATAAAAGTGAAATTTAGGAAGTATTATTGAGTTGGTAAATGTTTCAGTAAGTGGCTACCAAAAAAGTCATTCATCTTAAGCAGAGGACATTTTTCCTAAAGTTATGCATTCTAAATAAAAGAAGAAAGTTGTCCCCAATTAAAGCTTTGAATGAGATCGCAACACATCTAATTGGATGGATGTACCAACCCCATTTATATAGTTTACTGCCTATTGATAGGTCAGTGACTACTGAGATTAGCTTGTTAACATCACACTTTGGAAAAGAACTGCAGGTATTCTCTGGTTGATTTAATGGACACTCAGAAACTTGGTCAGTAATTCATGAAACAAAAATCAATGTATCTGTAAGTGTAATTTTTTGGCTTTTTTGGTATTTTTGTCTAAATGGATAGAGTTATATTTTGACAGTTCTGCTATGAACTGCTTGATAAATCACAGTACATCACTATCACCACTAATTACCACATTTTGAGTAATCTTAAATACTTTGGTTAATACATTTTGCTAAATCCAATGTATCACTATATTGATAAACAGTAATTATAGACATAAGAACACCTGAACTTTGAAATCATCATGAAAAATGTTATTAAGAATTACGTGAAACAAATGTTTGTTTATGTAGACATATTTAATTGCCAGCAAAAAATAAGCAATTAAAAGTCTTTGCAAAGTAAGAGGCCAACCTTTGTTAAATGTGGTTTTAAGATTGTTACAGAGCTTGTGGTGTTGATAACATGGTGTCTTGGAGGATGTTAACAATTGTAGCAGAGTGTTAATTAAGCATGATGTGTAATCTGCAGCTCAGAATTATTAGTATCATATGTTAGTTTAGCTGGACAGGAGCAAAACCTAGTTTCAGTTATGAGGGCTCAAGTTATATTTATAATGGAAAGATTAACATTTTTTTTATGCTATTCCTGAGACAGTTTAAAAATCCTGAATGAAATACAGTCAAATGTACACATCACATCCCTAGCTCATTTACATATGTGCCAGATTTTCAAACTGATTGCTATTTGAATCTAATCTCTCATTGCTGGATGCATTAGCTACAACAAACATTACATTTACATACTGATTTCTTATTTTGTTTTAGTGTAAATAATACATAATTATAGTAAATTTGGTCTTTTGTTGACAAGAGCTCATCTGACTCTATAAGTTTAGAATGAAAATTTAAATTGCCATATGTCATGCTTTTTAATTTAAAATCTTGATGTATCTAAAAGGATAAAAAGATCATTGTAGATCATAAAATATTCCCAAAGAGATAAAAGAAGGAACACTTTGTGAGGCCTTTTGGAATGATATAAATTGTGAAGTATTAGTCAAAAATTCAACAGAACATTCCAAGTTTATTATTTACATTTTTATGATAAAAAGTCACAGTAATTTGAAAGAAATTACTGTTTTTGCTTTAATATGAGGTCATATTTTAGAAATAAAATCTATTGGAAATAAACTTCTTAAGCCTGTTAATTTATAGTAATATTTTTGTTTAAAATATTCCAGTGCAAGAAAAGAAATAGCATGCTTACACAGCAGAAATAAAACAGGAGATTTTCTATTTCTTTATTGGTGTTAATATTATACTTTACTAACCTTAACTACATATACAGTATTGATTTGAGAAGTATAATTTCACTGACAACAACCTATATGGTATCAGTGAAGATATATTAAGTTATAGTTGGAGCAAATTCATAGTTTTCATTTACATTGATTAGAAGTGTGTTGTATGTTTTTAAATATTTTTTTCAATTACAGTTGACATTCAATATTATATTAGTTTCAGGTGTACAACGTAGATTAGACATTTATCTAACTTACCAAGTGAGCACCCTGATATATCTAGTACCTAACACCATACATAGTTATTACAATATTATTGACTATATTTACTATACTATACTTTGCATCCTCATGATTATTTTGTAACTACCATTTTGTACTTCTTAATTCTTTACTCCTTTTCACCCATCCCCAACCCTCTCCCATCTGGCAACCCTCACAATGTTCTCAGTATCTATGAGTCTGTTTCTGTTTTGTTTAATGATTTATTTTGTTCTGTAGATTCCACATGTAAGTGAAATCATATGGCATTTATTTCTTTGTCTGATTTACTCCACTCAGCACAGTACCCTTTATGTTTTTGCAGATGACAAGATTTCATTCTTTATGGCTGAATAATATTCCATTGTACATACACATATGTAACAACTCTTCTTGATTAATTCATCCATTGATGGACAACTAGGTTGCCTCCATATCGTGGCAATTGTAAATAATGTTGCAATGAACATATAGATGCATATGTCCCTTCAAAGTAGCGTTTTGGGTTTTTTTAGATAAATACCCAGAAGTGGAATTACTGGGTCCTTCTTTGTCTTTTGTTATAACCTTTGTTTTAAAGTCTCCATTGTTGCAAGTATTGCAATCCATGCTTTTTGTTTGTTTGTTTTCATTTTCATGAAATATCTTTTTCCATCCTTGTACTTTCATTCTGTGTGTGTCTTTTGATCTGAAATGAGTGTCTTATGAAGCAGCATATGTAAGGATTTTGTTTTCTTATTTATTCAGCCACCTTATGTCTTTTGATTAGAGCATTTAATCCATTTACATCTAAAGAAATTGTTGGTAAGTACATAGTTACTGCCATTTTATTATTCATTAATTTGATCCTACCTCTCCCCTTTTCTTTTTAAAGAAGTCCCTTAACATTTCTTGTAATATTAGTTTAATAATGAACTTCTTTAGCTTTTTCTTGTCTGGGAAATTCTTTGTCCTTTGATTCTAAATGATGGCTTTGCTAGGTAAAACAATCTTGATTGTAGGTCCTTGCTTATCATCACTTTGAATACGTCATGCCAATTTTTTCTAGCCTACAAAGTTTCTGTGGAGAAATCAGTTGACGGTCTTATTTGAGCCCCCTTTTGGGTAACTGACTGATTTTCTCTTGCTGCTTTAAGAGTCTCTCTTCGTCTTTACAATCTGGCATTTTAATTATGATGTGTCTTGGTACGGATCTCTTTGGGTTCATCTTGTTTGGGACTCTCTGTGCTTCCTGGACTTGTATGTCTGTTTCATTTGCCAGGTTAGGAAAGTTTTCTGTCATTATTTCTTCAAATAGATTTCAATTCCCTCACTTGCTTCTCCTTCTGGTACCTGTATGATGCGAATGTTGGTACACTTGATGTTTTCCTAGAGGCCCCTTAAACTATCCTTCTTTTCTTTTTTTTTTGCTCTTCTGTTTGGATGTTTTCTGCTACCTTATTTTTTACATTGCTGATTTGATTCTCTGCTTCATCTAATCTACTATTGATTCTCTCTAGTATAATCTTCATTTCAGTTACTGTCATCTTCATTTCTGACTGGTTCTTTTTTTGTGTTTATATCTCTAATTTTATGTTTTTTCTCTCTTTGTTGAAGTTCTTACTGAGATCATTAAGCATCCTTATAACCAGTGTTTTGAACTCTGTATCTGGTAGATTGTTTGTCTCCATTTTGTTTAATTCTTCTTTTTCTGGAGCTTTGTTCTGTTTCTTCATTTGGGATGTTTCTTTGTCTCCCATTTTGGCTGCCTCCCTGTGTTTGTTTCTATGTATTGGGTAATGCTGCTATGTCTCCTGGTTGTAATAGAGTGACCTTATGTAGTAGGTGTCCTGTGAAGTCCAGTGGCTCAGTCTCCCTGGTTACCTGAGGAGGGTGCTCCAGGTGTGTACCTTGTATGGGTTGTGTGTACTTTCCTGTTGTAGTTGAGCCTTGGTTATAGTTTGCATGTCAGTGGAAGGGATTGACCCTAAGGCTCATTGGTTTTAATGACTGGCCATGACTACAGTGGAGGTGCTGTTGTGTTGGGACTGACCCTACAGAGCAGGATTCACTTTAGCTGGGCTCTGGTATCTGCCCAGTCTGTCTTTTGGGTGTGTTTTCTGCAGCCACAGCTGAGTAGGGCTCTTACTTGATCCCATGCGCTACCTGGAATGAGCCACAAAGCAATCTGTAGATGGTCACTATCCACACTGAGCTTGGAGGTGCCTGGGAGAGGCCAGGCCTCAAACTGAGACTGACTACTGTCTATGCCAGCCTTGGGGCAGCTCAGCAAGAGGTGTGGGATACTCTTGAGTCCAGATACTTCTTGTTTGGGGTCTGTGGACCTTTGACAGATTTTAGGAAAGTCTGCAGCATGAGCCAAGACAGGGCATTTGTATGGAAAAGCCACTGGAAGTGCCTTGGCTGGGTCCACAAGATGAGTGGAGCTGGGTATTAGAGAATCACCAGGGCAGGACAAACTGTATTGGACAGGTTGATGGAGACTCAGATATGGCACTTGCCTAAGTTTGCACACTGGATTGGAGTGGGAAGGCTCAACAAAGAAACAATGGCTTCTGCTAGCACTTCTTACTGGGAGAAAGCTGCTCCTCCAGCCCTCGCCCTCGTGTCAGATGATTCAGTTTCTCCCTGTATGTCCCTAATGTCTTTCAAGCTGCTGCCACAGTGCTGGAACTCAGAGCAAGTGAGTCCACCAGCAAGTTAAGTCCATTGATGGGCCCTTTAAGAAGAATGCCTGGTACTCTAGCAGTCCTGTCTCACTCAGCCACAATCTCTGCTAGTTTTCACAGCCAGAAGTTCTGGAGACTTCTCTTCCTGGCACTGGAACCCTGGACTGGGGAGACTGTTGTGGGGCTGGGACCCCTTGCTTCTCATGGGGACCTTTGCTGCTGAGATATCCCTTCCTATTTTTAATTGCCCCTCTCATGTGTCATCTCTGCCCCTCCTTTCAATCGTGAGGTGGCACCTTTTGTATATCCTTAGTTGTAAGACTTTTGTTCAGCTAGGCTTCAGGCAGTGATTAATATCAATTATGGTTCTGTAGTTTAGTTGTAATTTTGATGTTGTCTTGAGAGGATGCAAGCTCAGCATGTACCTGTACTGCCATCTTGACCAGGACCCTTTCTTCTCTATCACGTATGTTACAGTTTTTAAATTAAAAGAAACTTGATATCTGATATCCACCATTTCATTGCAAAAATGGTGGTGTTTGCAGGTGGATTAACCATGGCTGTCTAGCCTAACCAACCATTACAAGGCACTGTTAGGGAGAAAATTGCACTTAGATACAGCAACTGAGGACCCAGCTCGTTCTGCCAAGTAGCAGCTAGAATCAGTTTGCCTAGATAATATTTTAGCAACAATAAAGTCTTGCAGATTGTGCAGATTACCGTGGTAAATTTCTTATACTTTTCTTCTCCCCTTCTCCCCTCCATCTGACCCTTCCTTCAAATTCATGAAACAAGGAAACAAAACTTAACTCAGTTCACATTACCAGTGTCTATGGAAAGCCTCCTTGGTCTAAATTACATATTCTTCCTCTGTATTTCCATAGCACCTTGGGAAAGGTGGTATTAGAGTTCTTAGCAAACAGTACCACATGTGAATTATAAGTTTGCTTGTCTGCCCATCTCTCCGTAAACTCAATGAAAGCAGAAGTATGATCCTCCTGAGTTATTTTAAGTTAGACCTGGGTCACTTATTTATTTTGTGTGTGACGTTAAGTAAGTAACTTAACATCTGTTTCTTCATCTATAAAATGTAAATGCTAATAATAACTTCACGAAGTTGACACGAAACTCTTAATACCCGATACCTAGTAGCACTCATGAAAGGCTAGCCAGTATTTTCAATGGCTAAATGAATGAATGAGGCCAAGTCTGAGTTCCCAGATAAGACTTTCAACTTACTTTTTCAAACAAACCATTCTCATAAGGAACATGAATGTGATATGTCAATCTTGAGCAAGACCTGTGTAAAAAACACTATGAGTCTGGATAACACTAGGCATAATATACAATGTTCAGTGCATCAAAAAAGATTTTATCCTCTGTGAACTCCTAGAGAGGAATGGAACTAAACCATGAAAAATAACTGCCCACACCATAGATCCTTTTAAAGTATGAGTGTCCCTCACAAGTGTTCTATTTTCAGTAAGTCATTAACAGATCACCTTAAAACTTCTATGCAATAAAAATTTCTACTTGGTTTTCTAAAATTTAGAATTAATAGTTCAATGAAGTAAGGAGGAGTATTCCTTTTCCTGAAGAGGAAACTGAGAATTTACAGAGTAATTAAGTGCCTAAAATAGGGCCTTGTATGCAGTAGACACTCAGTAAATACCATTGAAAGAATGTGTGATTCACATTTCAGGGTTATACAGCTAGCAAATAGTGGGGGCAGGTATTCAAATATGGCTCCCTGACTCCTAAGCAGTTTAAAGTCATAAATATTTTTCCTTGCCATTGTATCCTCCTCCAGGGGTATTGAGGAATTGTAGAACTAGACTAAATTGATGTTCTTCTAAAGTAGTTTGGTAGGCATTGCTGGTCCTGACAAACTTTTCTGCGAAGTTATTGCACAAGTCTGCCAGTCAAGATCAAGAAACATATAGAAGGAATGGCATAAAAGGCAACCACTGAAAGTATTAAGCTTATGCATAGACTCATATATGAAGGTAAAGGAGGATCTGTATAATAATCAAGACTACTGGAATTCTGAGCTCCTTAGCCTAGCATTCAAAGCTTCCATAATGTAGGCCCTTAAGGTTTTTCAAATTATCTCTTTCACAAACCCTTCTTCACATCCCCTTAAATGTCTTCCTCATTGCTTTCTACACCCTTCTTTGTATTCTCCGGTCTCCACCTCTGCTCAAACTAGTCTATATCTAAAATCATCCTCTATATCTACTTGTCAAATTACTATCCATCCTGTTTTAACCTCACTATACTACTATGTGATCACATTGAGCTTTTCACAATTTCTTGAACATGGTCATTTTTCTGGCCTTATTGACTTAATGTCTTAGCATCACTTGGCATAATTGCTCCTGCCCTTCTAATTTAAACAGATCATTCTTTTGGCACTCTTACACTAGACTTACTTTGTTTCTCTCTTATCTCATTCACCGTTTATCAATCTTTTTTACACTGACTCCTCCTCCTCTGCTTAATTTCAAATTATTGAAATGCCCCAGAGCTCCATCGTGGCCTCGCTCTTTTTCTCTAAGTAACCTGTATTCCTAGTTAATTTCTTTTGGCCACAGAATCTAATTGTTTTTTTTTGTTGTTGTTGTTGTTTTTAATTTATTTTTTATTTTTTTTATGTGGATAGTTCCCTGGCTGGGAATCGAACCCAGGCCACAGCGTTGACAGTGCGGAAGCCTATCCACTACACCACCAGGGATCTCCCTCTAATGTATATTTGAACCTGACAACTCTTCACCAGCTTTGCCTCTGCCACCCTAGTACAATCCACTGTCACTTCTTGCTGGGGCTAGCCTCCTATCTGCTTTCCCTGCCTTTACTCTTTCCTCACTGCAGCCAGAATAATATTGTATAAATGTAAATGTAAGTCAGATCTTGACCATTTCCTTGTGTAAAACTCTCCATGGCTTTCCTTTGCAATTACTATAAATACCAAGTTCTTTTCTATGGTCTACAAGGACCTATGTGATTGGACTCTAGCTCTTTCTTATTATGGCAGCCTCAATTTAAATGTTACTGCCTCAGATGCTTTCCTTACCATTCTGTTGAAAATAATTCCCTTCACTCTGCCCCTCCGTTACCTTTATATTGTAACCCTGTTTTATTTTCTTCACAGCACTTAGCATTCTCTAAAATTACTTACTCATTTACTTAATCGTTTGTGCCCTTGTCCACCACAGTATCCCTAGCAGCTGGAACAGTGTCATAAACATTAGTACGTGCTGAGAAAAATGTTTCTAGAATGAATGAATGTGCTGTGTTCTTCCACATTTCTTTGTCTAAAGAGTGCCACCATTCTCTTTTCCCCCAAACAGAACAAAAATTTCATTCTTCCAAGTAATAAACTCCAAGTAATAAACTTATTCTTCATATTTTAACTTAAATCTTCCTTCTCCTTTGAAGCTTTTCCCTAACCTCTTTTCCCCTCTCATTGGGACAGAGTTAAGCACTTCCTTCTCAATTTTCATTGTACTTTTTTTTTCCAGTTTCTTAGTTGTACCTATTATCTTATACTATGGCTCTTTATGTATCTGTCTACTTTTATTAGATTGTGAATCTTTTTATGGACAGGAGCTATGTATTATTTGGGTTGTTTTTTTTAATCACTTGTAATAATGCAAAGCATTGATTCAACATTAAATAAATGAATCAAAATCTTAATTCCCATCATAGTTTTCCAGAATGCAACAGTGCTGTATGAGATACAAAAATAAAGACTCTTGCCTTCTGAAATTCACCATTTATTCATTATTCAATCAGTATTTATCTGCATTGTGCCAGGTATGCTTAAGTGCTAAGAAGACAATGGCAAAGGTACTATTTTAGTGGGGTATCATTTCCTTTTATTTTGATCAACAGTATTTTATGCTATATATTGGTACTTTCTAGGTATTTTAGTTTATTTTTAACTTATAAACTCTATAGGAGACAATAAAACAAACAGATTCAGTGCCTAATTTTAATCTTATGTTGCATGTATGTTTATCACATAGTTATAGATTCACAAAGGAGTCCAGACCATATAGCACACACAAAATATTTACCTGATCCCATTAGCATGGCATAATTATACTTAAGGCTAGCCATACAGATTATTCATGAATAATGCTGATGGATTTGTATTTGTAATACTGATAGTGCTTCTTAGTATTGTCATAAACAAGTAGAACTATGACTTATGCTTCTTCTTATATGTCACTAATTTCATTTACTCTTCATGGTTCTGACACATTTCTAATATTTTGGAACTTTGGCATAGAATGTAATGTTGCTTTTAAATCTTCAATTTTTGAATTCTATATATTTCTTAGTCCTAAGTGAAAGTACAGTTATTTTGAAGGTATTTTGGTATAGCAATTAAAGTTCTATAGATTTCATTATCATCTGAATTTTTACTTAAATGCATATTTCTATTCATGTACAACATTCATGAATATAAACAATAGTTTCGTGTTTTTTCTTCTTCCAGAATAACTATTTTGCTTGGAATTGAATCAGAGTCTTTGTGTATACATTTTTGTAACATATCTGGAATTTGATGTAATTGACAAATTTGGTTCTCTTAGAGAAAATACATAGGCAGCCAATAGCATAGATTTGTAGAAAATTCTTATGTATGCAGAGTATTTAGAATTGAAGTTTAAAAACACCTTGGTAGAGAAGGAGTTAACAGGTTAAACCCCCCCCCCCCCCCCCCTTGGTTGTTCTCAGCATGCTCTTTTGCCTTTAGGAACTGAAAAGATGATAACATTGGGCCCAGACATGCCTGTGTGGAAGTTATGGTACTCCTGGGGTTTTTGCAGCTAGCTGTAAAGCAAGCTAGAACTTGTTCATCTCAGAGTTCCTTGTTTTTCTTTCAACCCTTTCAGTGCCCTGCAGGAGTCATTAAATCAAAACTTCATGCTGATCATCACCCACCGAGAAGTCCAGCGGGAGTACAACCTGAACTTCTCAGGAAGCAGTACCATTCAAGAGGTGAGTTATGTCTCACAGCTAAGGAATAAAGGTAGTTCATTATAGCTAATGTTGACCCTGTTAAAGAGGGCTTATCTGCTCTGGTTGGAAACTCTCTTTATGTTTCATTATTGGGTTCTTAATTTTAATTAACTGGAGCATCATGATTACTGTAGACATATTAAATGACTTGACCTAGAAAGACATGTAAATGGGAGCTCTTGATATTTCTTAAAATAGTCACCTTAAAACTCTGCTTAAAAATACTCATTATTATGTAATATATTTTATGGTTTTATACTAATTATTCATAATATTGATTTGAAAACTGTTGACAGCATGCATTTTTTAACATGCTTATATTTTATTTGAAAGATTACTTGTAAATATATTATTTATAATGTATACCCTACCTGTTTCCAAAAGGAATCTGAGTCTTTTCTTAAGCAACTCAAACCCAGTCTTGGGCAGTATTTGTGAGATGCTTTTGGAAACTGTCAGTTATTTAGCTCGGAATATCTGAGAAAAGTCTATTTATAGTGTCAATATTTTTTCATCAACGTGGCTAACCAGGGCCACTGTTTCAGAAAAGAACCTCCCCCAAGAGAGAAGAGGTACCTTCTTGCCTGTTGCCCTACTGACCTAAAAGCTAGTAATTTATCTCCATGGGGGGAAAATGTGTAAGGCTGTGACAGGACTTATGTTTAGAAACATTGAAATGATTATTATGTCATGTTACCCCTTGTAAATTGTGAAGACAACCATCATTTGTCTACTAATGTTTTTATGAAGAGAATTAATCATGCTTAATCTTGGATTATTTCATAAATTCTTTTCTTGGACTACATTGCTTAAAATAATTACTGATGTCGTATTGAAAGAACAAGTTACTTTTCCCCTAATCATTTTTTCAGAAGTGCATGAATTGTTTCAGTAATGACTAGGCTATTGATTTCCCTTTTCATGTTTTGTCATTGAATTTCACCTTCTGAATTTGGCATAACTCATTCATTGCTTGAAGTTTATTTTCTCTCTTTATCACTTGAATAGTTTGTTGACTAGTAACTTAAATCTTTAAAATTTTTCTTGCTCTCTAATTTGAATAATAGTTTTGAGTTATTTGATTTTTCCCCATGGTTTAAAATATGAGGGCTGTCCAGAAAAAAATTCAGTCATAAATGCCTCATTTTTCATATTACATGGGTGGATACTTTTTGGACAGCCCTCGTATAATAATTGCCATTTCCTTTTTCACTTCCATAATGGATGTTCTAGTCTCTAGATTTAGATTTTTAATTCCTTGAAAAATCATTGTTATTTTTACAGACGAAATAATGCTTAATTATGGCTCTATCACAGAGTTATTCTGGGAACTTCATGGTAGTGAAATTTAAGTTATTGAATACAATTAAGTGAGGAAATTTAGTTTGAAAATAACTCATTTAATCAAGAAAAGTAAAGAGATAAATTACATTCTGTTATTGATTTATTTTTTAAATTAAATACTAGTATAATGCGTGATGGATAAACATAGGCTGCTTAATTTTTCTTTGTGACTGAAATTTTTATTGCTAAAATGTTACCTTTTTAAAAAAAATTTCCAGTTTCTGTAGTTTAAGTGTGTTTCAACATTCTACCACAAGGGGGCAGAAGGGACTATTAAACTGATAGTCTAAAAATGCCATTCAGTGTTTTCAAATTAGCTTCCCTTATATTAACAAAAAGGAGCATAATGGCCAAGTTATTGTTTGATTTACAGATAATTGGCATATTGCAGGGAGGAGACTTAATTTCACCCTTTTAAATTAAACAGGGAGATTTAAAAAGACATAAAATATTCATTAATGTTCGGTGATTATAAAGTAGTGGCATATATTTATTTTGCCTTTATTACTGTTTCGATGGGAAAATACTGCAAATATTTCCGAAATCGAGTTGGCCATACTGACAAGTTGAAATGTTTAAGCAATGTTAATGCAATCTGCTCACACCTGATATCCTATGCAGAATGATTCAAAATGACTACATCAATTATTAAAAGAAATACTTAAAATTCTGTAAATGTGCCATTGTGTGCCACAGTTGGCTGAAACTGTTCTTCGTGGCCTGCTATTGGGATGATCAAATATATTTTGAGCTTCAAGGACTTGAAAACAAAGTAAATCTTTTTCATACCATTTTCTAAATGAAAATTGTCCAAGAAGTTTTTTTCAGAGATAGATATTTTATGTATTTCTTGGCAAGAATTTGTTTTTTTCTTCTGTTTCATTTTCTTTTTACCCTTTTTAAAGCTGATTTAAAATAGTATTTCGAAATGCTACTTGTCAGAAAAAAACAAATGGAGTTTTTCTAATATCAGTTGCTTTTCTGTGAGTAGACAGGTATAACATATAGCCTCTTTTATTCTGTACAATTTAGAAAAGGAATGTGGATTATACTCTTGAGGCCTGGGATCACACTCTGTATGCCTAGTCCTAAAACTTTCTCCTTCAATTGGTGGAATACCTGGGGGGTGGAGGGGTGGTTCAGAAGGACAAGATGCTCTTATGCTATAAGATATGCTACTCACAGGGACACTTAAGTACCTGCAGTTTTCATTGTTGCATGATTGAAGGTCATTTTGCAACACAATAAAAATAAAATCTTGAAATGTTTTTACAGTGTTATTTTGTAAATACTAGAATTTTGCTATTAATGCATAAGTTTCATGATACCACATATCCTAAACTGTAAATTAATTTCTATTACCAGTTTCAGAAATCTCTTTTTAAGGAATGAAGTCTGGCCAATATCTGAAGGAAAATAAGAAATTTTTAAAAACATGACTTTTTTTCTTTTCAGTGTAGTAGTATATTATCTTTCTTGTGGGTAAAATAATATACTATTTTTTGGTAATTTTGATTTTTGAAAGCCTTGCTTTTTAAAAGAAAGCTTTTGTAATGTTTTTACCCCAAAGGGAAATTTCTGTTAAATGAAATGGGGATGGAAAAGGCACTATGATTTCAGCTTTTAATTAAATAAAATACATTTTGAAATTCTGAATTAGAAAATAGAACTTTAGATGCAGTTAGAATTCCAGATAAACTCTTTAGTGACCATATGTTCATGCAAGTTCATAGTGAAAAACCGATAGTTGTACAAGTGTTTGTTCATTCTGGTCTGTAATCTCTGGTCTCACAATGCAGACCTTATGTCCTTTGGGTGCTCTAGATTTTAATTTAAGCTAGTTAGATATTGAAGTTATTTTTTTAAAGCTCTTTACAAAGCCTTCCAGTTACATTGTCCTCCTACTTGAAGAAAAAGCAATGATGGTATAAAAACAGAATGGAGAGTTGCAAGAAGTCATGAGAATAAATACTCTTTCTCTATTTTCATTATGTGAAATAGTTTGTAAAATATATCAAATGATATAATAATAACTTTGTGACAATCTACCTTTCTACCTTTTTGGGTCCTAAATTAGCTACTTGTCATGTTTTACAATAGTGAATTTCTCTGAAAATTTAAACAAGCTTACCTTATTTTAATGAATTTTCTACACTGAGAGTTCAGATTTTTAAACAGCTAATTGTACAGATTCTAGTAATTCTTTCTAATACTATTAAAGATCTGTAGGTACAGATGCACTTGGCATCGATTAAATTAAGGGGGGAAAAAGATTGATTTGCCTACTGTAAATCCTAAACCCAGGTGTGGAAAAGGATATGAAGTCCCTGAAATCAAGCCAACTTTTCTTGGAAACGAATTCTTTGTTGTTATTGCAAAGCTTCTATTGGGCAAAATATCCACTTTCCTTTGTAGATGCCACACAAACTTAAGAAATACATCCGTGATGCAGAATAACAATGATAAGAAACATAAGTATTTTTGGTGTGGAATCTTTTATAGTGAGAAGCACAGTCAATAGCTATTGGAATTATTTAAATCCTCTTCCAAGTTTCACTTTACCCTAGAATTCTTACTGTTTTATTAATGTTGATTTAGTTCTTAATAGGAATAAAGGAAAAATGACAACCTATAAAGACATATCTCTCATGGAATAGTAAAACATTTCACTACTTAGTACTAGAGATTGTCAAGTGGGAAGCCAACAGTTTGAATTAGCAATAAGAAGAGAAATAAATATATAAATTGTACCAGTCCTTAAAAATAATCTTATCTAAATATTGTGAAATCATGAGGCTAATTCTGATTTTGCAAATTTAAAACTCGTGTTGCGTTTTGTGTAAATTTTTCTACTTGCTACTTTCTCAACTTGCTTAACTAACATATATTTGAAACTATTCTTTAATGCTAGCTGGAGGTCATTAACAGTAATTAAATATGTAGTTTTTTTATAGATTGTACTAATGGGCAGTTTTCTAGGAGTAAGTTGACTATAACTTAACTAACATATGCTTTCTATAAATGTTTTAAGTATAATGGATTTTTATTTGTTTGTTTGTTTTTTGGTTTGTTTGTTTTCTAGTATGGAGAGGGTGGAGGGGGGAGTGCTGGCATAGAACTGAAAAGCATGGTAGCTGAGAATATGCATATGCAAGAGGGTAAATTAAATTGTGTGCTTATTTAATTAAAAGTTTAAGTAGTTTCTTTTTACTGCAGGATAAATGGCTATATAAGCTGAATTAGAATGAACCCATTTTGATTAGCTTATATCATAGATTGATTTTTAAAATTTGAATCACAAGTGACATTTTAGCAAGAATGAAAGATATAATTTCTTAAGCAACTGGGCAATTAATTCAAGCCTTTATTCAGCTTTCAGAAAAGGAGATTGATTATAAATTTCTTTTGAATAGGCATGTACATTATTAGTTTCATGTTGCATTTTATAACCAAGATTTGTTGAAGTCATACTGTTTCAAATGAACAAATCAGCATTGGTCATTTTATGAATATTGAGGTTTTCTGTGATTCTTAATAAATTATCCCCTTAGGAAATAAGTTTAAGTAATATTTACAGAACAGCCATTTGGAACTGATAATCTTTTTTCTCCCTCTGAAAGTATTTTAGAATAATCTCTATTGGAAATTATTTTTAACCCATGTAAATATTTCTTTACCTACATTTCAAGAAGATAGAAACAATGAAATTTTGTTAAGAATTAAGAAAAATGCTTTAGTCCTTTGTTATTTAAGTTATGTGTATTCTAACATCTATTGGCCGACCATGTTTCATAATCTGTAATTTGTGGGTTAGTAGTTTGGAAATGCCTGGGTTAAGAAAAATTATGTTAAATTATCAGAAACTAATAAACATAAGACATTTTTATATGCAAGAAAAGGCAGAGAGTAAATAATTGCACTGGTGACCAATACTGTAATAATCCTGTTTTACAATATGCACTTGACAGGTTGTAATAGTGCTAATTGAAGAGACTAATTCACACTTGCTTCATTCTATTCAAAGGCAAAATCAGCAGCTTGTTTTGCTTTTGACCAGATGGTCCTCATGAACACCTACTGTGCACTTTAAGTGCTTTACTAGAATTACAAAGGCTGGGGGCTGCGTTCAACTCCAAATGATTTGAGAAGGAGAGGGGGAGGGAGAAAAAAAACCTCTGTGCTCAATGGATTTGTGCAAGTAAATTAATTCTAGTGGACCCATTACACACTGAGCCCCCTTTTCAAAGCTCTGAGCCTCCTCGCTTGCTCTGTAGCAATGAGAATGAGAAAGAGAAAGGCAGATTACTGCAAACAGAAATAAAAAAAAGGGAGTATGAAAGGGAGAAAAGAGGCCTTGAAGCCTTTCATATCATTTGAGTTTTTCAAGTGCGTTATTTTTGGGGAGGGTGGATATATGAAAAGCCAATTGGAGTTTTTTTTGTTTTAAAGTGCGCTATTTAAGCACCATGAATATAGGCTCAAGAGCAACAGTTGACTGAGTTTACTGTGGTGAAGCTTTGTGTCCGAGGATGAATCAAATTCATTATATTCAACGCTTTGTCTTTTAACATGAATGTAGGGTTAGTTTCACAAGACTGTGTCTGTTTAGGATAATTATAATTTAATATTTTCCTTTCATAAAGTTATCACTGTAGATGTCTAAAATTTTAATCAAAGCAGATTTTTGTACATTGACTTTGAAGCACCCTGACAGTTTAAAATTCAAAGGAAAGCTTTTTTAGTTTTCAAAAGAAAAGAAAGGTTCATTCTAATGGCACTGAAGCAGAGATTATTATAACTAATTAGAAGTCACACATCTGTTAGCTTTTGGTTTGTGACTTGCTTAGGTATTTTTTGAGTAAAATATATACTTTAAAATTATATTGCTGTTATTGAGTGAACCCAAAGGGATAAAATGAACTTAAAAGAGAACCACTTACTTGAGTAAATAGTTTTTGCAAATCTACATGGTCCAATAAAAATATATAATGTATTAAAATCCATTAAATGTTAGAATTGTGTAAATAACCTTAAGTTGGAATACACTTCCAAACAAAATATTTTCACATTTCTTATTGGTGTAATTCTGATTATTAACCAAAGTTATTATAACATAACGAGAAAATATAAACAGACCCAGTTGGTGCATATTTAGTTATTCATTATCTTTAAAATTGTTCCTGTACAATATTGTAATTTGAAACACTGACACTGTAAAATAATTCTTATTCTGCTCTATATGGGTTAAGATACAAGGGATCAATCTAGGAATACATATCAGCTATTTTGTGTGTTTTTATACTTTAATTATCTTGTAATACAAGTGTTTTTTTGTTGCATGATTTACTTTTGTTTGATGACATATATTATGACACCAAAATTCAGGTTCATTTTAATTGTAGCTATTAGCAAAGAATGCAACAAAATCATATTGACAGTATATAACTTAATGATAATTGTAAACATTTCATACAAGAGATTATTTCTAAGTTTTACTGCTTCTTTAAATGAATGTCTAGAATTTTATTTAAAAGGTATAATGTACAAAACAATATGTTTTATATGTCAATCTGTTTTAATTGTATTCTTAGAAAATTAAGCATAGAGATGCTAAAACAGACACAAAATATTTTAGATTTTATCTCTCAAAGACTCTTTAATGAAGAGGGTAGCATGCCTTTCTTGATATTTAAATTTTTATTAATTTTCTATTAGTATGGTCATTACTTTGGAACTTGTTCACTGAAATATAACTTATGGGGTAGGGAGGAATATAAGGGAAATCCCCAAACCTTCAACCAATAAAACATCCAATGAAATTTATAAGCATTGGGGTGTTAATGAATGATATCCTTGGGGAGAAAAGGATTTCAAGAAAAAATATGAATAATTAGGAAAAACATCTTTAAAATTTTTTTTGCAGTGGACTTTTAAAATAAGGGTAAAACCACTAGGTTTTCTTTCTTGTAGGTACCATAAAAAGCTATCTTTAAAGCCAGAACCTCAATTAGAAGTAGTTATTTGTTTGATCATGACCATGCAGTCACCTCAGACTTAGGTGGAGCTAGTTCTTTGGTTTCAGTAGTTGGGACTTTCTTCTCATGAAAAAGAATTTATTTCAGTATTAAAATATTAACCCTTTGATTCCTGAATGCCAGAGATAATTTCTTCCCTATAAGGTAAAAGTTAGGAAAGCCTTCAATTTCTTTATAGGATGTGTTACTTAAGCTGAAATACCATGTTACCTACGCTGAGAAATTAACTTTTAAATATTCTGTAGCCATAAAGTAAAATTAGTAACTTCCATGATCTTCTCCCTGTCCCACCCCAGCAAAAAAAAAAAAAAAAAAAAAAAAAAAAAAAAAAAAAAAAAAAAAAAAAAAAAAAAAAAAAAAAAAAAAAAAAAAAAAAAAAAAAAAAAAAAAAAAAAAAAAAAAAAAAAAAAAAAAAAAAAAAAAAAAAAAAAAAAAAAAGAAAGAAAGAAAGAAAGAATCAAGTAAATCAAAGGTTGAATAAGTGAATATGAAGTCCTGACAGCATAAGGCAGAATAGGAGTAGGCATATTAAGATAAGACCTGTATGTAGAAAATTATTTATATGTCTGTCTTTATATACCAAAGATTTTATGGCCATAACTTCTTAAAACATTATTTATGGTAGTTTTTCTTTTGTGTAATGTGTTTTGTATGTGACTTAATACTATCTTGTCAAGGAGTTATTCGTTTTCATATATATTTAGTGTGGCAAATATACTTTAAAAAATGGGCTATATTACCATATTACCCTTAATATATTTCAATTATTGTTAAACATTTTTAAAAGGAAAAAAGACTTTGAAAGCTCATAGCAAACATTTACTATAAATGATGAAATGTATTCCTTGCTTTGTGGTCATTGCGTGACCAGACAGTAGAGTACTGGATTGTTTTAAGGTTTTTACAGCTGCAAGGCAAAAGCATCTGCTCATTGCAAAGCCGGCATTGTTTAATTTTGACACTGACTTTTCCATGTGTCTTGTACCAAGCACTGGATTAGTTGCTTCTAAAATGAAATTTGCTTTAAGTTGCTTCCAAAGTGCAGCTGTTCCCATATATGGCCTTGTAGCTTAACCAAAACAGACAGACATAGGATCAATCAGTATCTTTGTACAGGGTCACTCACTGGATGAGGGAGGCTCAGAAGAAGAATGTTAATGATACTATTTATCATTACTATTAGTTTCCAGGCTGATTTAGTGTATGTAGAAATATACCTCCACATAAACTTTTTTTGGGGGAGCAGTAGAACCATTATTAAATATTTAATTTTTAAAGTGAAGTATAATGGTCTAATATTAAGGTGCCTATATGTATATTAGGCATTATTCTTCCACAGTTGATTGCAAGAAAAATAGTTAGTTTATTGGTCACAAAAGTAGTAATTGACTGAAAATAAAACTCAATCTAAAATGGCTCTGCTAAAAATCTTAAAAAGTGGACATTTTTATAGAATGGTAATTTTTCTTTAATGTTTCAAGTGAATGAAAAATGAAAGAGCACTTTACTTCCCGGGTTTCCTGGGATTGTGTGAATTTCTACCCAGCTGGTCCAAATTGATTGATACAGGGCCAAATATTTGTCTGCCTACATTTCAAAGTCTATAATTTGCTAATGAATTGTGGTAATAATCTTTCATCATACATGAAAGATTTAGCCAAACAATTTGCTAAGTATGTATTTTGATCATAAAATTTTTGGATTTACACCAAGCTTTACATCTACTTTACAGCTAATGCATGGGGGTGTTGGGGGGAGCAGGGAACATAACGATACTGAACATGGACACTTGATGGAAAGGGATGAAGGAAACAAGAGGGAACAGGTAAAAGAGTAATGCTAAGAAAGTCCTATGAGTGGCAGTGGAAAACAAATTAGATTTGAACTTTGAATGCAAAATAGAATTTTTAAAATGCTGGCAGAGTTTTAGCCTGCGGTGTCCAGAGGAATGGTATCCATGTAGATGAAGGCAAAAAAGGAATCTTTTCCCTTTTTGGCTACAGCTATTTCACACATTAATTATGGAATAATTTTCTAGAAACTATGCTAGAAAAGTCAAATGCTTACAAATTGGGACTAATTGAAGGCATAAGAATAAAAGCCAGATATTTATTAGGGTTGATTTAGAGACTTAAAAAAAAAACCCAGTGAAAAAATAAATGTGATTTGACCAATTCCAGAAGATGAGAAAGGAACCTCGTAGTTAAGCTATTGAAATGACTGTAGGCATCCAATATTTTCTCCTTCCAAAACACAGACTGTATAAAGGAAAGTGAGGTTTATATAATATATTTGTGGGGATATTTAGGATTAAATAAAACCTCTGTTTGGGAAAGTGCAAACCTTATAGCAGTGTAAGGTATATTCTAGAGCAGGGGTGTCCAATCTTTTGGCTTCCCTGGGCCACATTGGAAGAAGAAGTGTCTTGGGCCACACATAAAATACACCAACACTAACAGTAACTGATGAGCTAAAAAAGAGGTTATAACAAAATCTCATAATGTTTTAAGAAAGTTTACGAATTTATGTTGGGCTGCATTCAAAGCCATCCAGTGCTGCCGGTTGGACAAGCTTGCTCTAGAGGAAGGAAGTCCAGGATTAATTAGCCTATGAAATGAGAGGATGAGAAATGTTCTAAAGCAGTCTCTATGTTGTAGATGTAATTTCTCTTTAATTGTTAGAGATCAAGGTGCCATGACTCATTTGACTGATGTAACCTGAATTGTTTTTAAATTGTCCATGAAGAGCATATTTAATAATGTCGACAAAATCTTCCTTGCCTTGTAGGCATGTAATTAAACAAACAAACAAACAGGTAGCTAAAACAAGAGAAACCGTATTATAAAACAGACTGAACCTCCTATTTTTATAGATTTTAAATATAAGCAACTCTAAAATTTTTACATACCTGCTGGACCTTTTGAATATGTCATATTTCCAGAGCAAATGTGAAAATTTTCCCAAGAGGTGTATTTGTAATGTCTAGTAATAATAATAAAAATAAAATATTAATAAAACATCAGTTCATTTCTGTTAAATTGTGAGATGTTTCCCTTCTCCTTCATGTGGTACACACGGGACTTTTTTAATAAGGTGTCTCTAAGGCTTCTCTTTTCTTTCAGGTGAAAATTTTTGTTGATGATGACAGGTATGCACATGGATCACTTTACTTGGAATTTGAAATTTCAGGAATATAATAATATGTTTTAAGAGTCCTGGTTTCTATTGGTAATTGTTATTTCAAATGTTGTAACTAATTTTCATATATGCCGAATAGAGCAATATGTGAAGCATGACTCTAAAGTAAAAGTGATATATTAACATGCATACATATAATAAATTTAAATGAATGTTGTTACCTTCAAGTTAGTCATCTTTGTTATTGATACACATATACTCTATTATTCAAAAGTTATTGTGGATTTTCAGGAACTGTCTTTAGAGACTATTATATTGTGCATTTTTTGTTTTGTTTTGAATGTTGTCATGTATGGCCAAACTTTATCCTATGAAGGGGGGAAACTGATTTATTGAACTGCCAAAAGTAATTTGAAGCCAAATGTTGTGATCCAAGTGGTATTCAATCTGTGTAGTCAAATTTTTGGTTGTTTAGGTTAGGTATCTCTTTCCAGAGCTCCTCCTCTCCCTGTGAACATATGTCTGTCACAGCATTTACCACGTTCATTTGCAATTATCTGTTTACTTATTCCCCCCACCCCCCGCACACGGTGCTTATTTAAGAGCACCTTAAGAATAGGACTGGTATCAGATTCATTTCTTTATTTCTGGGTGTACTATTGAATTTGTCATAGTGAGTATGCTTAATGAATGACCGAATTTAAAAAGAATCTATAAATGAGATTATTTATAACTGAAGGCATTTGCAAAAGTGAAGTTATCCAAGTATTTCTCAGTATCTCAAGCACTTCAAGTATAATATTAATGTTGACATAAATATGTACTTTCTCAGGGATTATTATGAGAGCATCTCTCTGATTTGACTATTCTTATTTGTTCAAAATGAGGCAAAGAATAGTTTGCTCAAAATGTGCAGAATAAAACTCCTACTTTAAAATAGATTTGTATCATTCTTAATTTGCAGTATCTGCCAGGTAATTACTTTGTGGTTTCCTTCTAAATGAGGTTATAGCTATTTAAAATTTTTTTTTTAAATTTAGTTAAAGTAACAGTACTTCTTAATTGGCAATTAGTTAGCTTGTGATAGTGGAAACATTATTGCACTAATGTATAGGATATCTGAGTTCTAATACTCTTGCCACTAAGACCATACAGCCCCAGGTGGCCTGATACATATATGTATATTTTTTTTTCTTAAATTTGTTTGTCTTTTGCGTAATATAGAACTGCAGAAAACTCAAAGTTTTTATAGCAAAAATGTAAACTGTCTTGGAATCTTAAAAAATATGCATAAAATCCCTGTGTCCCGTTGAATGTAGTACATACTTCTATCCCTTCATTTGGGTGTTTGTTTTCCTTCTCATGGTAAACACTTTGAGGGCAAGATCCCAGTCATTTAATCTTTAGCACTAAATATAGTGCCTGTCACCTTTTAAATGATTGTTGAGTAAGCAGATATTTACATGAGTCAGCAAATACTTAGGTGAGTGGTTAAAAGAAATTTGGAAACCTGGATTCCAATGCCTGATATTTTACTTTCTAGCTATATGAATTTAGTCAGTTCTTTTAACTGCTCTGTGTCTGGGCCATCTATGAAAAACAGGAAATGATTTCCGTTTCTGAAATTTGGTGATTACATGTGAATTTAGAAATTTCCTATGTGCTTCAGGTGAACCTTATGGCGAGATATGGGAAGAAACAGAAAAACTGGTCAATAGGCAAACTCTATGTATGTAAGTTACTGGAATGTAAATATTCCTTTAATCCCTCAGGTGTTATTTAAGAAGTTTAAGGTTGAAATAGAGGCCTCTGTTGCCATGGTATTTGAATTTCTATAATTGAGATTTTTGTTCTGAATAATAAAGAATTTTATTTTTATCTTAAAGTAGACTTTTATTTTGAACTGCATAAATATAACAAGTCTTGCTAATATATAAGGTTTTTAAAATATTGAGATACAATAAGAATAAATGGTATTAATTTGATATCATTAGCTTTCCTTGTGATAAGTGAATTACAATGCTATGTGAATATCAAACCATATGGATAGATCTATAGATCAATGGAAAAGAATTGGAAATCCAGAAATAAACCTTTTACACTCAAGTCAGTTAATTTTCATCAAGGTTGTTAAGACATTTCAACATTTCAATATAATGGATTACAGGGATATCTCTGTGCAAAAAAAACTGAAATTGGGCTACTCCTTTACATCACATATAAATGTTATCTTGACTGGAACAAAGAGCTAAATGTAAAAGCTAAAACTATAAAACTCTTAGAAGAAAACATAGGAATAAATCTTTGTGACCTTGGTTTAGATGATGGTTTCTTAGATATGATACAAAAACAAAAGCAACAAAATGAAAAATAAGTCAATTGGACTTCAAAATTAAAAACTTGGTGCCTCAGAGGGATACCATCAGTAAAGTGAAAAGAAAACTCACAGAATGGGAGCAAATATTTTCAAATCATATATTGATGAGAGACTTGTATCTGGAATATATAAAGGTCTCTTAATAATGCAATAATAAAAAGTAAATAACCTAATTTAAAAGTGGACAAAGCATTTGAATAGACTTTTCTTAAGAGAAGATAAGCAGTGAATAAGTACATGCATAGTAGCTGAACATCTTTAATCATTAGAGAATTGCAAATCAAAGCCAGAATGAAATACCAATTCACTACCACTACAGTGGCCAGAATAAAAAAGTGACAGTAACATGTTTTGCTGAGAATATTGAGAAATTGGAACCCTCAGACATTGCTGATGGGAATGTAAAATGATACAGTAGCTTTGGAAAACTGGCAGTTTCTCAAAAATTTAAACATAGAGTTAACTGTATTATCCAGCAATTCTACTGCTTAGATATGTACCAAGAGAACTGAAACCATGTTCACACAAAAAATGTATACATGAATATTTATAGCAACATGATTTTTTTTTATATGAAACCAAGTGATAGTTTATTAAAAGAAACACTCCAAAGAGGTAAGACTGGTCCTGAGCAAGAAGGAGAGTGGCTCAAGAGCCAGCAACATGATTCTAAATAACCAAAAACATGGACACAGCCCAAATGTCCATCAGCTGATGAAAGGATAAACAAAATACATTATATCCATAAGCGGAATATTATGTGGTCATAAAACAGGAATGAAGTATTGACTTGCTACAACATAGATAAATCTTTTAAAAAATGATGCTGAGTGAAAGAAGCCAGACACAAAAAGCCACATATTGTATGATTCCTTTGATATGAAATGCTCAAAATAGGCAAATATATGGAGACAAAAAGTAGATTAGGAGGGCAAAGAAACTGCCTTGTATGATACTATAATGGTAGATATATGTCATTATAAATTTGTACAAACTCATAAAATCTACATCATCAGGAATGAACCCTGGTATAAATTATGGACTTGAGGTAATAATAAAGTGTTAGTGTAGGCTCATCAGTTGTGATTAATATACTCTTTTGGTGATGCATGTTGATAGTGGCAAAGGCTGCGCTTATGTGCGGGCAGAGGCTTGTGGAAAATCTCTGTACCTTCTGCTCAATTTTGCTGTGAATCTAAAACAACTGTAAAAACAAGTCTTTTTTTTTTTTTTTAATGTTAAAGTACGAGGACTGTCCAGAAAGTATCCATCCACAAAACCATTCTTGTTTTATTGACAATGGCTGTATTTTTTCCAGACAGCCCTCATATAATAGATTTGTGGTTGCTAGGAGCGCCTGGCTGATGAGAATGCGGCATGGGTTGTGATTACTGAGTACAGGTATTTTGTTGTTGTTTTGCTTTGTTTTATCATTGGTTTTTGTTTTTTACATTTTATTAATAATAAACCACCATTTATGCAACAGTGCATTCAAAATATTAAGTATCTTTAAGTAATTGTTTATTTACATGCAACAGCTTTACATAATGAGAAATAATGTAATTTAAACATAGCACAGTGGTCTTCATATGTGTACACATAGAGTGTTTAATAAGTTAGAAAAGTCAGTTTAAATCTTCATGTTTGTGTATATTTCAAATTTATTTTTGTATACAGATTTCTCCTTAAGCTAATTTTTTGGAGTTATAAAATAATACAGCAAAATAAACAGCATACTTGATTTTCCAAAAACTCAAAATTTGCCACATATGTGATTTTTCAGTGTTTTTTATTGTAGTAAAAATTACATAATAAAATTTACTATTTTAGCCATTTCTGTGGAATCAAGTGCATTCACATTGTTGTCAACCACTGCCATTATCCATCACCCAAATTTTTTTATCTTCCCAAACTGAAACTCCATACCCATTAAACAGTAACTACCCATCACTCCCCATCGCCCCCTACCCCTGGCAACCACCACTTTACTTTCTGTCTCTATGAATTTGACTACTCTAGGTATTTCATATAAATGGATTCATATTTGTCTTTGTGACTGGCTTATTTCACTTACAAGTAGTATAATGTCTTCGAGGTTCATTTGTGTCATAGCATATATATGTCAGAATGTCTTTCCTTTTTAAGGCTGAATAATCTATTGTATTCATGTAAGACAATTTGTTTATTTATCTGTTGATGGGACATTTGGGTTGCTTCCACCTGTTGGCTGTTATGAATAATGCTGCTATGAATGTGGGTATACAAGTATCTATTCAAGCCTGTCCTTTCGGTTCTTTTGAATTTATACTCCAAAATGAAATGCTGGATCATATGGTAATTCTCTGTTTAAGTTTTGGAGAAACTATCATACTATTTTTCATAGTGGCTGCACCACTTTATATTCCCACCAGCAAGGGATAAGAGTTTGAATATCTCTATATTCTTACCAACACTTGTTATTTGCTCTTTTTAATAATAGCCATCCTAGTGGATGTGAAGTGGTGTTTCACTGTGGTTTTGGTTTGTGTTTTCCTAATGGCTAGTGATGTTGAGCATCATTTCATGGGCTTATTTGGCCATTGCATATCTTCTTTGGAGAAATGTCTATTCAAATACTTTTGCCCATTTTGGGGAACGTTTCAGCTGATACTACATCTTTCAGGAAATCTTATATAATCCTCTGTTATATCCTATTATAATGTTACCTCTTGATTTTGCCCTCGTATGCCACGGATTGATATTGTGCTTCATATATTCATTTGCATAATTATCTTAGCCTGTCGTTCAGCCTGTATGCTCTTTGAGGAAAGAGGGACTATGTCTTACTGATTCTTATATTCTCTACAGAACCACACAGAATACATTAAGAATAGAAGAAGAAAGAAAACCTATTTGTTGATATTGAGTTCCATTAAACCATTCTAACTGTAGCATTTAGATATACATTTATTGTAGCACTTACTAATTGTTAATTTGAAAAATTCAATTGAAGTCATTAGTTCTGTAGTGCTGGAGCTAATTCCTGTCAATGCAAGAAAGCTGATGATTAGATATTCAGGAATTTTGTGAACCTGATAAATCTGTTGGTAGCTTGAAGTAAACCACAGTGAGAGTTATTTACACCAGGGAGATCGGCGAACTTCAAATCACAGCCTTTTGTTTTGGAAGAGCTGATTCATCAGTTCACCACTGGTTCTGTGTTTCTAACCAGCTGTAGATTGTGAACTCCTTCAGATTCATTTTCTTTTCAATACTTATCCTGTGATAGGAATACTCTTTGCCAAATTAATGAATAAATAAGTGATTGAGTGTATCAGCTGCCTTATTCCTCTACTGCTGGTAGAGACTGAATTTCAGAATCTAGTGTATTTTTTGAAAACAAGTTCTGAAATGGCCCATTATCATGGATTGCAGTTTTCTTTCTGCTTCAGAGTTGGAACCCAAAAAAGTGTCTATTGAAAATCAAGGCTGTTAAATACACATGTTTCAATAGCACAGCAAGGATGGCATTTCTGTCCATTATCACCTTGTTAAGCCACTCCTGCTATGATTTTGCTGCCTACTAAGTTTTTGGCATCTTATGCTTAACTGACTGACTCACCTTTCAGTTTCCAAGTTGAAAGCCAATAGTGTGAACCATCTCAAATTAGCTGAAAGAGTTCCTTTCACATTATTAGAGGTAACTAACATTAATTCTGTTTGTCGATGGTATTAGTTCCAACAAGTGAAAACACAACGTCTTAAAGGTATTTAAAGGACCTTAAAATATTACTTTAAAAAATTACTGTATTAAAAAAACTAATACTGTTTTTTCTGTTAATGTCCATGTCAATTTTATCAAAAGTAAAATTTATATAAAATAAAATTTAAAGATAATGTTAAGTCATTTGGATTTTTATTTTTTCTAAAGCACCCTCCATAATTATGATACATACAAGTTTTTTAAAAATGCTGTTTTCTGACTATTCCATGGGCCATCTATTGCCATCTAAACTCGAAACCATTTTTAATGTTTTAAAGTTTGAAGAAGAGAAATACTATGCTCAGCACGTAGTATTAAAAGAATAGAAATAGCAACTTATTCTCTGAATTTCTGAGTAAATTTTATATTTGATATACCATATTTAAATGACTTATAGTACCTTAAATTCCTTTCAAAAAGGCTGAGATGTACCAGTATTTATTAAATATGTATCAGATTCACTCTTTATAACCAAAACGATAAGTAGGCTAATCACTAATGTAATCTTTTTTTTTCTTTTAAGAATTCTCCTCTTACTTTATACACAGGTTAAATATTTTGTTGGTAAAATTGAGACAGAAAAAGATGTTAGACAACCTGCATATATATGGATTTTATTAAAACTGCCAAAAATTTCAAACAGTTCTAATTAGGTACAAGTACACTCTGTCTCTAGAGGTCCCTCTCTCAGCATCAGCTACTCAGTTGCACATTGAAATTCTGTGCTGAATGGAATTAATATACCACAAATACTGAAGATGTTTGATTCAAGAAGAATAATAATGAAGTGATGACATTTTAATAAAACCTTGCCTATTCTCTGGAAAAGTTAAGAGAGCGAAGCTATTCTGAAAAATGGGAGATTCCTGTTTGAGTTAAAAATTTATAGTGTGCTAGTTAGTATTTGTTTCCAACTGTGTGTGTGTGTGTGTATGCATATGAATACTGTTGAATCATTTCCAGAAACTAATAAGCATTTGAAGTTTACAAGAAATCAAAACACAAAATTAACTATTAATACTTAAACCACATATTCACCTTTAAACAAATAACTTGGTGAGAGGTTAAGTGTTCATTTGGAGAAGTGGGGACTTAATGATTCTAAGTGCAATAGGATACTTTTAAACATTTTAATAGAGAAATTATATTATCTAGTTTATGTTTTTTAAAATACTGTTTTTGCTGGTGCTGTGTAGAATGGGTTGCAGAAGGCAAAAATGAAAGCACCTGGACTGGTAAGGTAGTTATTGTAATAGTCTAGCTGAGAGATGATGATAGCCCTCTTTTGCTTATGGATTAAGAGGAATGGATGGTGAGATTAGGGGGAAAATGAAAGATGATTCCTAAATTTGACTTAAGTAACTGAGTGAATGCCATTTACTGAAATAGGGAGGGGTGGATGTGAGGATAATTTAGTTTTGACTGTGTTACATTTTCATTGTCTGTTAAACATCTGCGTGGAAAAGCAAGTACATCAGTTGGACAAGTCCATGGGTATCATTTTTCTCATCTATAAAGTGGAAATAATGTCATCTATTTAATAGAGATACTGAAGGATATGTTAGCATATATAAAGCATATGGCATTTAATAGTTGAATTAATGAAGTTTATATTCAGACCCTTTAAAAAATTGGAGCTGGCTTCCTTTCCCTCAGTAATTTTGTTGCAACATTTAGCAGTTACAAAATAATAATGTACTCTGTGTTTATTATCATATTTGGTAGATAAAGAATGTACTGTGTTGTTGATTATCCTATTTAGTAGGTAAAGATTCTGGTACAGGAAAATGTATTTTTTAAAAAGCAACCAGTTTTCCTTTATCAAATTGTCCATTTCTTATCTTCTTCCTTGCATTTTACTCATAAAAATGGTAAGTTTTATGAAACGTGTAAGCTAGAGGAAAAAAGGATTCCCTATAGTACCCTGGCCAAATACTAATGAACTTGCCCTTAGGTATATGCTTGTATATGCTTGACATTGCCTGACCCATGAGTTAAATAAAAAGGACATTGTGGTTTCAATAGTGTACTGTTGCCTGGTTACTCAGTCCCTGTACACTTGCCTATGAGGCTAATGCTATTTGGACTTAGTAGATATTGGGGAAATGACCAAAGCAGTTTTTAGATTTTGTATTGTGGGATATCTTAAAGGGCATGGAGCAGGGGAAGGGCCTGAGATCAAGTGTTAATTTTGAATGGGTAGTGCCTGTGTCAAATAGTCTTATATTACACAAAATATATGTATTTTCCATTTGTAGTTTACGTATGTGGCCTAATATACTTCACGATTTATACTTTTCTAAGCTTGGTAATATGAAATAAAATGTTAGATGTTCTTATCACAAAATGATAATAACATGATAAATAAAGAAGATGGGAGGTGATAGATATGTTTATGGCATAGATTTGTGGATGGTTTCACATATGTATGGTTATCTGCAAATCATCGATATATATATATATATATATATATATATATATATATATATATATATGAAATATGTGTAACTTTTTGTATTTCAATCATACCTCAAAAGAGTGGTTATAAAAAAGAAAATTTATGAAAATAGTTAATATGCATAAAATGTATAGAATAGTGTTGGATCATAGTGAGTGCTCTTTGAATGTCTGCTAAATAAATTAGTTAATAAATTTTACTGCATATTGAATACATACAATATTTAACCCACCAGGATCTCGGCATTTTTAATAAGACTTCATGCTGCAAAGATAAACTGTAACTCAAGTGTTAATGTCTAAAAATCACATCTTGAATATGTGCTTTTTAAGTATCTTCCAGGGTGATTGTTGAATTGAAGAGAATTTCTGAAACTCTTATTTTCTGAAGTTGGATGAAAAAGAAATTAGTTTCGTTTTTAAATGTTCGTAGATTGACCTTCAGAAACTAAGGCTTTTGTTTGGAGCAGTGGGTGGTAGCATGATATAGTACAAAAATACCCGTGGGTTTTTGAATTTTGAAAGAATGGGTTCAAATCCAGCTCTACTTCATAACAAAGCTGTTTCTTTACCCACAGAGTTGATACAAGCATGAAATGTAGTTACATACGTAAAGTACATAGATCAGTGCCCTGGCACTCAATAAGTGGTTGTGGCTATTATAATTGTCTCTTCTTTGTGCCCTCCTAAAACTTTATTGAAATCTTTATTATAATAATTATCACATTGCACCATGGATATTTGTTTTATGGATGCAACTGCCACAGGGCTGTGATTTCCCTGAGGGTAAGGATATTGTATCTCTATCTTTGTATCGCTCCTGCAGAGGTTGCACATTGGCAACTGCAAGGCTGTTTTGTTTGGCTACCAGTTTTGGTCTCAGTATTTTAAATTTGAAATGGTTGCCAACATTTAAGAGTTAAAAGGTCTTCTCATTTAAAAAACAAAGCAGGATTCCTGGTTCTGGTTTCTGTCAAAAGAATCAGAAAATTCTGGCAACACTGAACACCACATTTTCTATAGTAGCAATCAGTTCTGGAGTAGCAGCTGCCTCTTTGGATGAGGCATACTTTCCGATTTACCACAGTCCCCTACACCCCAATATTGTTTCCTCCAAACTAAGGCTGAATGCCATTTACCCATCCCATTCACTCATTTATATTTACATATCTGGCAGCTCTAGACACTTGGATATGAGAAAGCTGCTCTAAGTGACTATCAGAGAGTCTAGAACAGCAGTGGCCAACCTTTTGACTTACCTGGGCCACATTAGAAGGAGCATTGTCTTGGGCCACACCTAAAATACACTAACACTAACAATAGCTGATGAGCTAAAAAATAAGTTGGCAAAAAAATTTCATAATGTTTTAAGAATTTGTGATAGACCTCATTCAAAGCCATCCTGGGCCGCAGGTTGAACATGCCTAGTCTAGAACTTAGGAAGTCCTCAACAAATGTTTGTTGAATGGGTGAATGAAAAAACGATAAACATATACGAGTATATAAGGCTTACCAGGTTTAAGGTGATACAGGTCTAGCTCTGCTTTAACAACAACTGTTCCCATCATCTTTTTCAATATACAGCATGAACAAGGAGTGGTAATGTTGAGGTGTCAGAGAATGATACTCTGAAACAACTGGTTTTCATTGGATGTGAATGCCAGGCTGTCACAATTTTTAAAAGTAGACACCCTCAGATTTATTCAGTTCTGGTATATAATGCAGTGAAACATGACAAAAATATGATCAAATGCATTTGCCATTCATTTTAGAATCCATGACAATATCTATTCACTTGAGCAAAAACAAACAACACCCAACTGCGTTTTGAAGACAGGGTTTCTTTGATCAGAATCTCTGAAATATCCCTTTGAGTAAGCAATTAATATAAACTTTATTAATTTGTACCTGAAGTAATTTGAGATTTATGCTTATTTAGTCTAGTTGAACTAATGCATGTCCCAAATCTGTGAAGGAAGAGTTAGCTAAGTAAGCAATCAGTGTGAGTACCATTTCTTTGGCGAGGAATGGGGTGGGGAGTAATGATTTACTGAAAAAGATTGAACTTTTCTAGTTTTAGTTTTTAGGGAAGCATCATGATATAGTTAAAAAGAACATGCTTCAGAGCCCCACAGATTTCCTTTTGAATCCTGCTTCTGGTACTTACATGGAGAGGTTGGACCCTCATTTGCTTTTTCTGTAACCAACAATTAAAAGCTGCATTGAAGTTGACAGTAAGAATTACAGAATATATACATGTATATAAAGCACCTGAAAGAACCTTTACATTTCATGTTTTCTCTGTCTGAAACATTCTTTTTGGGATTTGTACATTCTCATTGAGGATTCAACCCATTTAAAGTTGAGAGTGACTGGTAGGGCTCCCTACTTTATCCTCCCCACCATATTTACTATAGAATGAATGTAAGCTCCATGAAGGCAGAGACTTTAACTCTTTTACTCACTGCAGCAGTCCACCCTTATCTGTGGGGGATGCTTTCCAACACCCCCAGTATATGCTTGAAAGTGTGGGTAGTACCAAGCCCTATATACAAGAGCTGTCCAGGAAATATGCAGTCATAAATGCCTCTATTTTTCATATTACATGGCTGTACACTCCTCATATATTATGTCTTTTTCTATACACATAAGTATATATCTATGGTAATGTTTATGCAAATTAAGAGGTTAACAACAACTAATAATAAAATAGAATAATTACAACAATATCCTGTAATAAAAGTTATGTGAATATGGTCTCTCTCAGAATATCTTACTGTACTGTACTAACCCTGTTTGAGATGATCTGAAATGATAAAATGTCTACGTGATGAGATGAAGTGAGGTGAATGACCTTTGACAATATATAACAAGCACTTTATAGCTTCTCTTTGGCATATCCAAATTGCCAGCATCACTACTCTTTGGGACCATTATTAAGTAAAATAAAGGTTATTTGAACACAAGCACTGTGATACCAAGACAGTCAGTTTGGTTACCAAGGTGGCTAATGGACGGGTAGCATGGATACCAGACAAAAGGATGAGTAACATCACAGGTGGGACAGGGTGGCAAATGGGAGATTCTATCATGCTACTCAGAACAGCATGCAGTTTAAAACTTACAAATTGTTTCTTTCTGGAATTTTTTATTTAATATTTTCAGACTGTGGTTGACCACAGGTAACTGAAACCATGGAAAGTGAAACCCCAGGTAACGGCGTACTACTGTACTACAATATAGTACCTTCCTTATAGTAGTTACTCAATAGATATTTGTTGACTAGCTGGACAACTGAATAAATGCTCATGAATTATTAGCACTCAGTGAATGTACTTATTAAATTTAGAACAGATTCATTGTTGATTATAAGTTCAGTACATATGAGTTTTCTTTTAAAATATTTTTAATGTCACCCTAATTTTTAACATTTATAAAGAGATAATTATTTTTATAAGGAGGCAGAAGTGTTTTATATTTAATTCTTAACTCTCTTTTCTGGTTCCATCTATATTTTTTATTCATTTATTCAGTTATTTTACTTATTTTTTTAAAAGTTCTTGACAAGTATTAATATATTTATATTATAAATAACTGTTTACATATCTTCTTCCCAACTAGATTTAGTTCCTTATGGGAGTATAGAGGTTTGCATCTTGTCCACCTAGCACTTTCTTTGTTGTATTGTAATCATTCAGGTGAGAGAGGCTCAGTAAGAACTTACTGAATCAATAAGGGACTGAGGTTGAGACTGATAGTGGTTTATAGCATCCATTACACTTGTCTCTTTCTAGCTCTACTTCTATGAATGCTTTAGGGATCTTGGCCCAGAAAAACTGCCAGGCATACAGTTAACATGATTAATTACAGTAACATCTAGATCAGGGCTGGGCAAAACATTGACCATGGTCCACCAGTAGACTGCCAAGGAATTTTGGGGTGACCACCTAATAATAATAAAATAAATAGCTAGTGGACTGCAACACTTGGAGAATATTTTACTATTTAGTATATTTAATAATGTAGCCCATTATTGATCTGCCCCCCCCCCCCAGGAAGTTATCATTTATATGTATTCTATAACTACTCCTTCAATTTTGGGATATTAAAACATACAATTCCAATTGATATTTATCAGGCTACTTTAAAATAACATTATTGAAAGCAATGAAAGTATATTATTAAAAAATTAATTTACCACAACATTTTTACCTTCATGTCTTAGGACTATAAAGAAATAAAAATGAAATGAAGCATGTAAGCTTGTAGTTTTATCAATGGTAACTTTTTATGTTGCTCTGTATTCTCTACTCATTAAGTAATCTTAATACACTGTCTAGAAGGGTAGCTACTAGCCACATGTAGCAGATTTAATTAAAATTAGTTTAAATAAAGTTAAAAATTAAGTTATTTAGTTTTAAGTGCTCAGTAGCCTTATGGGGCTAGTAGCAAACCTCTTAACACAGATACGGAACATTTGTTTCATCACAGAGAGTTCTGTTAGCGTTGGTAGAATATCATATACACAACTCCATACCCTTTATATTGCCACATTGTACATTAGATTTTTTTTAAATTTGAAAATTAAGTTTAGTATATCCTAGACATACTACCTTGCTAACTTCTTAAAATTTCTTTTCCCCAAAATGGTTGTTTTATCAACTGTATTTAAATAAGCATGTTCTTATTTTCTTTGTTTTTCAATTTATTAAGATAGTCAACACCTGACATTTTCATCATTATTTAAAACTCTAAATTCTGTGATGAATACAGTTGATGCAGTCCCTCTAGGTTACTGTTCACTTTTAAGACAACATAGCATATGACAGTGTCTCAATGTGCCTCTTATCATATACTATGAAAAAAATACTTATTAAATGGTGATTTTTCTCCCTTTATCTTATTAAGTAAATTATATGGTCTTTTTTTATGGAAGCCTCCATAGTTAGAGATGTAAAACAGCAATTTCTTGGTTCTATAGCATGACATAGTTCAGAGCTGAGATTAGAGAAACCCCGTAGAGTTGTTAATACTTGAGGGCATCCCGAACTAGAAAAGTATGTGAATTTAGGCATGGGAGGAAGGAAGGATCTGCTTTAAATTTAGTGTAGGGTCACTGAATCTTAATGATCGATTAAACAAGGGAGGTAGAATAATGAATAGGGGTATGCAGTGTGTAGCACTTAATACCAGAAGTCCATGGTTTGTGGCGGTTTTTTAATGTCCTTTCCCATATGGTTTTGAATAGAATAGGTTATGGCAGGGATGAGCTAAGGAATAGCTTTGTTAATGAATAAATAGGAGTACTTTTTTTTAACAGGAGATTTCAGGCAGTTTATTTAGAATGCTTGTTTATTTAATGAATCGTGGTTAAAAATATTTCTGATCTTAATAATAGATTAAGTGAGGGTGCTAAGGTATTCCTATTATTTTCTTTATAAAATAGCTGTATTTACATTTCAGAGCCAGACCTAACAGTGAGATCCATAGGCTAGGATTTTAATTGCCATAATTAAAAGCCAATTGTATAGAGCTTCTGAGTACTGACAGCATCAGTCCTTAGTTAGGGTTTGTTGTGCATTATTAGACTTATTTTCATAGTATTGATTCATTTAGATAAACTTTAATTAAATTGTCATTTGGAAACAATTTCCAACTCTACTTCCTTCACTGAAAATTAAACAGATATGTAATATTGATGCCTGTCCTTTTATTGTAACTCTGCTCTTGGTCAAGGCAGCGACTTTCCTTAAGATGTCCTCCCTGCCCTCCCACCCACATATTTCTCAAAGAGAGTAATGCTGAAAGCGGATCTTGGAAAGTAGCAAGTTTAAATCAGAAAACCTGATTAGACACACTTTTAAATATTTTCATTTCTGTTCTTTGGAAGAGATTACATAATATTTCCAAAAGGAGAGGTTAAGTAGGTTGTCTCTGGTGCCTTGGTTAAGTATAGTGAAGGAAAATGTAACTCTCTTGACTTCACGGCTCCAAATGCAAACACTGGCCTAGTTGTTCCCAAACTTTCTCCTTGGTGTGGATGACTTGAATGCTTTATTTTCCCCTGATGAGCCACACCCCCAGGCCATTTTAGTATTCATGGCAGACCCCAACACTAAGTCCCTTTGTTGTCTTTGTTTTTTGCATTTTTGTTGTTTTTGTTAACAAGAAAAGGTAAAATTATAAGAGATGTGATTATAGACTGAGTTTCCATTACTAATGGTTCCCACCACTTTTTTCACCATCTCAGAGAAAGGCAAAGGCCTGGATGGGCAACATAAAGCAGCAAAGCAAACATAAAAACCATGTCAGAGTTATCAATGTGGTGCTACCAGAGTGGGAAAGGATGCAGTCTTTATCAAATTGTCTTAGGTCCTTGCCAAAAACAGTAAGATTGTCAACATGTAAAAAAAATTGAAAGTTTGCTATTGAAGTGATGGTCTTTAAGAAAAGAACATTTTTTAAGAAGTAAGAAGAACTGGGTTAAGAATTTTTAAAATCTACATTATCATTATGACTTAGGCATGAACTAACTGAATGACATTTGGACAAGTAGTTTTTAGTGTGTGTGTGTGTGTGTGTGTGTGTGTGTGTGTGTGTGTGTAAAATTTAAAAGAAAATGCCATTCTGTAAAAAACAAATTGACAGAATATGGCATTGCTCCACATCTTCCTTATAGATACAACTTTAAAACTTAACAGAGGTTGCAGATAAAACAAATACCTGATTAAGAGTTTCACTATCCAAATCAAGAGCATAGAACAGGGTTGGCAAGAGTACCCAACTGTTGAGAGAGGGAAAACTGGAATAACAAGATAAGGCATAATTGATTTACTGTATACTGGCAAAAGAGTGGGAGCAGGCCCATGGTGTGAATGTCTTCATATCCTTTTATTCCAGACAAAACTCTGACATTGGTTGTGGAGACTGAGCAGGCATTGGGCCAAAGTTTATCAGAGGAAGAGCCTTTGCTAACCCTCAGACAGTAAAGTTTATTTACTGTTCTAATTGTTCTTCTTCTTTTACCTTGATATATTTTCCTTTAAATTTTTTTTACCTTGCTGTTTTTTTCCCAGCTGTGTTGGACACCAGGTGCTGCCCTCTGTGAAGGCAGCATTCAAGCATTGAAACAATAACATGTTGCTATTTGATCTGGCAGTTGTCCTTCTACAGCACTTAAAAGTACAAGATTGACAGCCTGTAACTGCTCTTCATTGCCTCTTGCAGCACAACAGATGTGAAAAGGCTCACTTGATCTCATGACAGAGGTTTTGCTCATGGTTGGTCACTCTTACTTGCTGCCACTTTAATGCCCACTGTTCAGAGTAAGTGTAAGTGGTCACAGAAAATTCTTACACATTACAACTATAAAAGTCAGGTGGCAAAGAATTTTGAAGATAATTATTACAAACCTTTATTTTATAAAAGAAGAAACTCAGTCTAAGAAATGATATGTCATAGTCATGAAAGAATCTAGACTCACAGAACTAAAATTAAATCCTAATCTCACCATTTACTAACTGGAGTAACATTAGGCAAATTATTTATTGTCTCGGAGCCTCAGTTTCCTCATTTGTAAAATGAAGATAATAATACATGTAAAAGATATTATAAGGATCATATGTCAACACAAAACCTAGTTCTTAGCTTACAGAAATTGCTTGATAAATGTTCAGTTGCTTTTCTCCTTTTTTCCCATTTCCTTTGCTCAGGGTTACTCAGATAATTAGTGGCACACCTGAAATGAAAACCAGGTTGTTCTGACTCAAAGTGTATGTTTTTACATTGAATAAAAACAAAAAACATTTTAAAGCTTACTACAGAAGTAATAGAAACTTAGAAACAATAGATATACAGAAAATAAAAATAAGTCATAATCCCATGGTACAACAGGAACAAGTTTTAACATTTGTTGTACATTGCTTTTCTGTGCATAAATATAATATGCATGCATACGTATTATACATATACATATGTATATGTGCACATATAACAAGCAAAAAGGTACATAGTTTTGTAACTGGGTTTTCTTTAATATGTAACAGTTTTTAATGTTATTAAATATTCTTCTTAATTGGGGTCAGCAAACTCTCTATAAGGACTAAAAAATAAATATTTTAGACCTGGAACCTGTGTAACTCTTCATGAATTTACGTGTCATCCTTGTGCAGGAGCCATGCTAATATTCTCTGTATTGTTCCAATTTTAGTGTATGTGCTGCCGAAACGAGCACTGGAACCTATGTAACTCTTGATAACCAATGTCACCCCAATAAGTCTAACAATAAATATATTTTTATACATGAAAAATAAATAAACGAATGAAGGAATGAATAAATAAATAAATATTTTAGGCTTTGCAGGACATACAGTTTCTATTGCATCAACTATACCATCATGGTAGTACAAAGCAGTCACAGACATTCTATAAACAAACGGAAGTGGTGGTGTTTCAATACAACTTTACTTACAAAAGTGGACAACAGACTGGATTTGCCCTCTGGGCTGCACTTTGCTGACCCTGGTTCTACATCATCATCATAACAGCTGCATGGCATTTCATTTCACTCATTCATTTATTTATTTATTTAACTATTGTATTATTGGATATAAAGATTGTGCCAGTTTTGTATGTGATGATAAATAAGGCTGCAGTGAATATCTTTCTAGCTAAATATTATATGTGGTTTACATGTATAATTAATTATGTCTTTAAAATTAACTTGCACATTGCTTCTAACAATATATCAAATTATCTACTAAAATTCAAATGTAAAAATCAAAACATTTCTGGTGTATAAATATTTCTTGGTTTGTGTGACTAGTCTTTGAAGTAGTACATAAAATTGGACTTTATAAAGTGGTTTTAGATTAAAGTAAAACACCTAATAATTTTCTTAAAATTGGTCTAATTATTTCTAGGATTGCCTTTTGGCTTAATTGGGTTTTTGTTTGGTTTTTATTTTTTGTGCAAGGAATTATAAGTTGATTAATTTATTTGGTTTTAAAAGGGGAAATTTTAAGAGCATTTATTGAGTGACTGATGTTTTATTCATTGCAGACAATAAATAATATTTGTACCTATTAAACCATTAAATAGTTGGAAACACTTTGCTCTCTCACTGTATCCATAATGTATATAGAGGAAATACTGCCCTCTAGGACAAGGTCTTGATTTACTGATAGGAGTTTGTGTTAACCCCTCACTGTTTTTCCTTTTGGATCCTGTTTCAACTAGCCAGTGAGAGAGACAAAAACAGTAACAAAATAGTTTAGTCTTTAATTTGCTTCTAACATAGTTTTCTGATGTTTACTGGTGTCTTCCAAGTTTATTTAGTGTGACTAATGCATCATTTATTGTGGATTTGCAGTTTTACTGCAATATCCAAGCATATATTATAGCCAAGAAGTAATCACACTTAAGCTTAAGGTAGAAAAACTAAAGATTAACTCAGGTTTTCAGTGATGAAGGTTATCATGTATCAATTATTATTCATTATTTCAGTGCTTTGTAGTCTGTAGTAAAGAGGTTGTGTCTGTCTCACTAATTTCTTAGACTAAAAATGATAACTTTATCATCCAATTAGAGCTTTTCTAGAATTTTTGTAGCAAGTCATAAATCATATTCATTTCAAAAACATCTGGCCACCTAAGGAAGAGTTCAGAGAACTTTCCAATCAGTCAAGTAGAGAGGCATGGCCATCTCGGAAGAGCCTATAACCCACACACCCAAAAACAGGGCTTCTTAAACTTTGGCTTGGTAAAAAGGCTTGTTAATAAAATACAACTTGCTGGGCCTCGAATTTCCAGTGCTCTAGGTCTGGATACCCCCAAATTCCAAATCTGGTGGGTTTCTAGTGATACTAATACTGCTTGTCCACACTTTGAGAACCACTGTTATTAAAAAATAATTGTCCCATTTTTCATTTTTGTTTATGATTTCAACTTCTGCCAACTTCACAATTTCTCTATAAACTCTTTTTTTTCCCAGAAAGCTTCTAAAATATAGCATCTTTCTATTTGCGAATTTGTAAATTACACTCAGACTTAACTCATCTATAAACATTTTCTTAGCACCTTTTTAAAAATTCAGGCTTAACCTTTAACTAGAGATATGAATTTAATAAATTTATGATCATTCACTCACTTAAAATATGATCTAACTTTGCAGTTTTTATATCATTTCACCCACACCAAAGTTTTAGGATAGGAAATTATTAATATAATTATTTCTAATGAAATTGTTAAATTTTATCCTTGGAGGGTTTTCACGATGGCTAAAATCCATTCCAACTATATGCATTCAACCTGGATTCCATATTTGCTTAGCTTTATTGTCATCATTCTGAGTAATCTCTTAAGATGCTAATTGTCAAATTTCTTTACAGACAAGAGGTATCAGAAATTTTTTAAGTATAGTGTACAAAGCATAACTTAGTTGGAGTTGTTGGAATGAAGTATTCAGTTAGAACTAAAAGATGTTTTAAAAGAGCAGAAAGAATACAGTCACTTCAAAGCCTGATTGAAAGCAACTTCAGTTTTATAGTTTTTTCCAAACAACATCTTAATTGCTTTCTGGAAAGATGGTATTTGAGAAAAAGAAATGTCTCAAGTTACTGTTTTTATAAGGAGAGAATTGCTGAGTCTTTTAAATGGTTAATGAGAAGAAGTAATAGTTAAACACTTGAAGCATTGATTTCTGATTTGAATTCTCCAACACAGGCCAGCCCTGAGGGAACGGGAAAAAAAAGCTTGCTAATTAACATTTGATTACTGATGCCACCTTCTCATTCCCTTTCACCATCCGGTTTCAAGTGTTTTTGTTCAGGAACGATTTTTGGAGGGTTTTAACTTACATCTTAGTAAAACAAATCTGTGTGCAACTGCAATGAGTGTACAGTATGTTAAAATAAGGGAAAAGTCCTTAGATATGAAGCATGTGTTCAAAACTCAGGATCAGAAGTGATTGGCTTGTTAACTAAAGCCTTTCAGAGCACCAATGATTGCTAGGAAACTGGAACTAAGCCTAGTCTGTATGCCTTATTTTAATTTAATCTCTCTCTCTCTCTCTCTCTCATTTGTTCAGTGCAGTTATTATTTAGCAAACTCTTAACCAGAACATCATTTGATAGTGTGAAGTACTTAGAGTTCAAAATGTGATATGTTTAAAATTTGGATAAGTTCAGATTCTAATATGACCAAAAGATTAATAAGATTAATAAGAGATTAATAAGAGAATGTGATAGATGTCTGTAGTTTCAGGGTGTTTTTTGTAAGGGTTGTAACTTGCCGTAGTGTTCTTAGAAAATGTAGAAACTAGAACACTAACAAATGGATAGCTGTTTTAAGCCCATGGCGATTAAATATTTTCTGTTTTTGCTGTATTAAAATGTTTAATGTGTGAATAGTCCAGGACTAGATTTAAAAATTTTAAAGATGTTATAATTTACAACTATACTAGTTAGCTAGTAAGTAGTATTATGTCAAACCATGTCCTCACTGATAACATTTGGTTGACAGAATAGTTACTTGGGAAACCAATGGGACAGGCTTTATTTTCAAAGAAGATCTCATGAAGAGAAACTATTATTCAGACTTTAAAAAATCTAGACTTTTTCGTCTAATAAAAGTGAAAACTAAGAATTTTCTTGATCTAAGGGAAAAAAATCACCTTAAGTGCTTATTTTATATTTCTTACCTGAAATTACTTGCAATTTTCCTTTTTGATGTATTTATTAACTCTTTACCATTTTTATTCCATTTTTTAGCCCTAATAGTTTAAACCTTACTTCATTACTTGCTTGTCTTATCTATATTTAGCTCGCTCTTTCCTGTACCCAGGATTAGCTCCATTATTTCATAAAATCATAAGGTTTTAGAGCTTTGAAAATTGTAAGTGATCTTGTTTTATTGTCTTCTAATATGGACGAAACTAAGTCTCAGAGAGGGTTTTATCAATTTGCCCACAGTAACTGCTGGGCAAAATTAGGACTAGAAATCTTGTTCTCTGCCTCTCTTTATTGCCACAACACCTCAAACTTCGTGACTTTTCTTTCTATTATGGGAAACTGTTTTCCCTTGGATAATTAATACCTGAAATGTTTTTCAATAATTTGACCAACATTTAGATCACAAGGAATGATTTTATTATATCTGACAAAGTTATCTACTAAGGTTTGTATTTTTCATTTTGAATAGCTACAAACAACTCATGTGAGACTGAGCCTCAAATCTGAGTTTAGCAGAGTAACTTCCTAAGAATTTTTTCCTAAGAAATTCTGATAAAATTTAACTTAAAAAATGTTTTAAAATTAGTGGAACTCAAAACTGTTGGAGATGAATATATGATTTCATATTGAGCAGGTCATAATAAAATGGTATTTTTTCCCAGGGCTGTGTTTATCAGTGAAATTTTCATAATGAGGAAATACGAAGTTTGAAGTGGAGGTCATTACTTAGTATTTTACATTAATTTTAGTATATAAATAAATGTTTATGAATGAAAAACAATAAACAAATACATGCTGTATTAATTCTGTACCACTTCAAGTTAATCTGATTTACATTTTTTCTTAGTCACAACTCTTATCTGAAGCAATGGGGAAGAAGTGAAATTATTTTTTAGGAAATCTAGAAAACAAACTCTGGAAAATCTCTTGTCAATCTAGAAGAACACTCCAAATACAGTATAGTTTGTAACATAATTTGATGTTCAGCTGGTAATCAAAGCATTTATTAAATTTCTTCATATCTAATTGAAACATTTGCATAGTTTAGCAGCTTGAAATCTCATAGATTTAGAGCTTAATGCATTACAAGAATTGAAAAGATTATGAAGGTTCAGCAAGATCTTGAGTCATTGCTTATCAAAGAAAATATGTAAGACAAAAGACCCTTAGGAAATGTTACCCTATGAAGTACCACTTGTCCTTAACTGTAATTTAACACAAATCTCTAAGATGAAATTCGATCGAAGTTGCACAGTAATGCCAGCTACAGCAACCCAGGCTGTGTGTGTTTTTTTTCTCCTCTCACAAGTGCTCTCAAATCGGTCAATCAGTTGCTCAATATCTCAATCTCAATCTTTTGCTCTCCTCCCTCCTTCCACCCTCTCTTTGTTTCTACCCCTCCCTATCTTCTTTTCCCCTTTATAGTTCTCTCTGCCTCCTGCCACCCTCTTTCTCCTTCCTCCATTCCCCTATTCCTCTCTTAGAGAACTTTGTCCTTCGTTTGATTTATAATGACCTTGTATTCATCTGCATCATTTTATACACAGCTGTATTTTGTCACTCAGGTTTCCTAGAATAGTAATATTTTAAAAGAATAATTTTTACTTTTGTTTTGTGTGTATTTCATGTTTTTTCCTCCCCTAAAGAATTGTGACTTAAATTTTTAATTAAAGAAAACCATTGGTAAAGACAAGGCAATTTTTATCTCCATTAGTAAAACCATCACCCAGTTTGTACTTTGCTACCTATCACTTGTGTTTCTTCCATATGTTAAAATCTCCCAATAGTTACAGCATTGATAAACATGGAATGATTTTTGAAAGACTATTTTGTTTTTACTTAAGATGTTACTTAGTGATTGTGGTTAAATACCAGATTCTTTTGATTTAATCTCAGAATCGTTGTGAATTTATGTTTTTCATTGGAACGGTCAAATATTAGCCTAATATGCTTTACTTTGTACCCTCCCAGCCAAGTTCTGTCTGCATTAACCAGTTTATTCTGTGAAAATTTGCTTAACAGATGTCATTCTGGAGAGAACAATGGAGCCAAATACTTGTGCAATGGCTAACATTACTCTAACTTTGATCACTTTTGTTCAGCACATCAGTCTGGCATTGTGCTTTATACCAACATAACACTATAGCCAGAACATGCTTTTCAGGCTTAGAATAGCAAAGGAATGTTATTCAATTCAGTGCAGTTAAAGATGAGTTAATGAAAGAAGAAAAATACTGTTTATTTCATAATACCATATTGTTGTGTTTTGGAATTAAGGTGGAATTTAAAGAATCCCACTCCAAAGTTATTTGTTTGTATACTCAACTCTTAGTGTTTGTGTATACCTATCCATTGCTGGGGTAGCCTTGAGGCAGCCTTTCCAACAGATACAAATATTTGTCCTGCTTTTTTTTTTCTTTCAAAAATAACAGCTGAAGCTTGATGTATCTAGACAACATATTGAAAAATAACTTTAAGAAAGTAATATTTTTGGCCTTGAGGCCTAACGTCTTCTTATAGTCCCCTCCTCTGCACTTTCTCTTTCTTTTATTAATATAATGCTTTGGGTTTATGGAACACCTTTCTCCTTAAAAACCCAAAAAATTGTCTTAGCCAGTGGAAGTAGTCAGAGGTTAACCCAGTTGCATTTGGTTAAAAAACTTCCAAACTTCATGTGACTGACCATAAACAAAATACTGCATGGTGGATAGGCCATTGCTAAGAACCTCTGAAGAAAAGCTGTTTGTTTGAATTGAGTGAGGATCAAGCCATGCCCCAAGCTCTTCAGTTCTCATCTACTAAGTTTTATTTTTTTTTCCACAGGTGTACACTAGAGATAAAAATAGATTGAGTTCCATGTTGTGTTTTGTTTTTTTCCTTTCCCCAGTGAACATATATCTCTGTTTCACTGGAAAGGTAACTTAGATGTGTTTATGTATGATGAACAGTAATGTGATACAAAATGCTGAAATGGGATAACATAATACTTTAGACTTCTGCATTTTAAAAACATGAGTGAATACTACTTGTTTTCCATATTGAAGTCTTATTGTGTGGGTCATATTATGTGCAACATTCAATACTAGCTTCATTTGTTACAGTAGTATAATCCCTTAACTAAACCAAAGAGTTAAGACAGATAATCTCTCCATTCTTACAATTTGATCATTATTCTATTTTTATATATGGAACAAAATAGAATTTTTGTAACCTACTTAAAACTGAAGAAAGATATGATACTTGTTAATTACTGGATATCATGGAGTTTAACCATCCAACACTTGATTCCAATAAATTACTTATCCATTCTTTTAAGTGAAAGATAATATTATTTGCATGTTGAGAAAAATATTTTTTATCTTTAATAGTATTTAAAATAAAAAGTATCATTACTGGATTTTCTTTTCAGGAAGAGATTTAATAGTATATTAGTGGATGGCTCTCGCTTAATAAATATTTTGTTGAAATAGTTTTTTAATTTGGGATGATTTCAAAGAAATAACCTCTGCTACTTAATTAATAGTTTTTATATTTTTGAAGCTTACATCAAGCAATAAAAACAACTTCATGTTTTTACCCCTACCCCCTCCAAAAAAAAAAAAGACCGTCCTTCTCACTCCGACATAGAAACTTGAAATATATCTTTTGTTTGAATTATTGTACATCTTGAGTCATTTAAAAATTAAATAGATTGTAAACATTTATAATTATAGTCTGTCCTAGGTATACTAGTACCTGAAGTTTTTTAGCTAAAGAAAAAAATTGAAGCCATCCAGGAATACATAAAACAGCAAAGGAGGGCATGTTTCTTGAACTACTATTTCATCTAGCCTCCATTGAGAATTTTCTTTTAAATTTGGCTTACCTTTTTTTTACAGAATTTTTCTTATTTGTTTTTTCCTAGTTTAGATTGTTTTGAATCTAGAAGCAAACAGGACATACAACGTAAACCACATATATTGACTTGCAGTGATCCTAAATCACAGGAAACCTATTTTAGTTGCACTGTTCCTTTCTTTCTACAGGTGAAAAGAAATGTGTATGACCTTACGAGTATCCCTGTTCGCCATCAGTTATGGGAGGGCTGGCCAGCTTCTGCCACAGATGACTCAGTAAGTGACAGTTGACTTATCAGTTTTATATCTTCCTCTGTGTTTTGCCACTTGCATTCTCATTGGCTTTGATAAGAGGCAGAAACAAATGCTTCTAATGGTTCATTGAAAAAAATTTTATAAATCAAATAATGTGAAAATCAGAAGAGTTTTAATAATTTCGGTTCCCCTACAGAGCAGATATCGTAAGCCAAGTACATCAGCATTCTGTTGATAATATTACGGTATCAATATTAGGAACTTAATGCTGCTTGATTTGACTTAAATTTTCCCTTGGTGAAAAGACTATTCAGACATTACTAATTAACTGTCCCACACACAAATATATTTTTCCTAAATTACAGATATCTCAAAATCAACCTAAAATTACATATTTAATTTTAAAACTACATTTCCCATAGTAGACTAGTACTTTAAAATAAGTTAATTTTTTTACAGTTAATATTAATAGCACTCTATTCTTAAATATACCTCTAATTTTTACTACCATAAACAATTAGCAGAAAAGATTTGGTCTGTCATTTTTATCTATTATTATATCTACTTATAATGATTTTCCTGTGGTAAATTTTGAAGCCTTTCCTGTCTCTGGTGTTTCTAAGTGATTATTCTTTCCAAGAAAGTAAATTTTATCATCTAAGGAGGCCAACTGAAATTACGTTTTGACCACTTTTATCCATCATCTAACTGGATACCCATGTTTTTAATTAAAAAATAAGAATGTTTCAAGAATTCTTAAGTCTATTTTAAAAATAAATAACGCTAAAAAATTGAGACTTTGTAAACATCTGGTAATAATAAGTACCCAAATAATGATTGTAAGAATTGAATTACCTTTTTGTATTTTTTAATAAATATTACGTTTCTGTCTGGACAATAATTACTCCTCTCTAAGCACTGCCATCATACATTTTAATATGAAGAAATTCCTTGTGGAAAACAAGCAATTTTAAACAATTTGTTTATATAAATACTACTTGAGTCTAATAATTATTCCATAATCTAAACACTGTGCCTTTGGGAAATACTTTATGGATCATGAAACTTTAAAATAATTAGAAAATAACAAAATTTTTTTTTTTCTGAAATGAACCGTTTCAGAAAAATACTGTTTATGTATAGGCACTTACATTTATTTCTAAACTGCTTACCTTAACATTGATGTTATAGTATATCATTACTATTACTGGCTGGTTGTCCATGGCTAAGGGGGAGGCATGAGGTTGTTGGTTTTAGTTTGTTTTTCTCCTACTCTGTTGGAGTGAGAAATTTGACAGAAAATGTGGTACTTTTAATTTTAGAAAAATAAGATGGTAATTTTCATAAATGATAGCCTCTGTTTCCTGAGGAGATATGAATAAACCATAAGTGTTCTTAGCATTGTCTAGTAACCTAGTACAAGAAATAATAATTGAAGAAAGTCAGGTCTGAGCATTGTGACTTAAATTCTATGAGCTTCAGTACCTCACTAATTTGCAGCATTGTTGTAAGGATTAGCGATAACATGTACACAGTACCTGGCTTGTAGGAGAGTAGATGCTCAATAAATGGGAGTCCGTATTATAATTAATATTAACATAACTCCGGAAAGATTCACAGGCAGGAATTGACCAATTTCAGTAAGTGAATTGGTGTCTGAAATTGGCTTCAAAATAACCTGTGGGGTTGGGGATTGAGGGAGGATATATAGAAAAATCCAAGTTAACCATCTGTTGATCATTGTTAAAGCTGAGTGATGTGTATATTGGGTTTATTAAACTATTCTCTCAACTTCTGTATATTTGAAAATTTCTTAATAAAAAGTTAAAGCAATAATAATGGTCTGGCTTAAGAGCAAGAACATCGGGTAGTAACGTCCAGAAATGTGGGACTTCACATTTGGGTTGGAAAAGCCAACTGCTCTTGAACCTCATATTTGTAGAAACCAGACTGAAATAGGCTTATTAGATGCAAATTCCAAGACTGTTAGGCAAATTTAACGAAATATGATAAATTATTCTGTAGCGTAGGGCTTTATACATTTTAGGTGTTAATCATTGAATTGAGTTGACACAGTCTTTATGAGGCCCAAGTTTTAATGGTTGGTATAACATTTAAATTTTTACCCAGAAATCTACTGCAGTTTCATCACTGTAGAAAAATAGGAAAGCAGCTAAAATTCACCGTATCCAAGACTGTAATGCTACCTGATGCTGTACCTAAGTTACAGCAAACACTAGAGGGAATCTCCATTAAGAGGCTTCATTCTTTTTACCTCATTATTCAAATTTGCACCTTGTCCCAGAACCTGTGAAATGATGCCTGCCTGCACCTCCCCAGAGCAAATGTTGCCACATTGGCAGGATGTTGCCTTGAGCTGCATGATTTGATACAACAAAGATGTTTAGGGCCAGGATACTTTTAATTGGTGCCATAGCAGATCCACTAGCTCCAGTGCTTGCGTTTTTGCAAAAATGGCTTATAGCTGTAGTCTTCTAAGGAGATCCTAGCCAAAGAAATGTCATGAAACCTTTCTCTCATTACTAAAAAAAACGTATAAAGCTGGTGCTTGTAATCTATGTTGTTACAGGGCAATGATTTTTTTTTTATACTTACTTAAATCACTCAAGTGGAGGCATCTGCTACAAAATAAGATTGTCTTCACAGCTTAGGGCATGAATTACATACAGCTGAGAAGCGTCAGCTGTGTAAACAGCCTGAAATGTGTTACCAACAAAAATATAATTAATTTCTTTCCAAGACAGTGTGCCACATAACTTAATACTTAGAATGGTTTAACTTTCAGAGAAAGCACCTGAACATTTTCTTCCCAGTGCCAGAGGAGAGTATTGGTTATAAAGGTCATTAAAAGTGAAGTTAGTTTGCACTTTCCCTGCTCGGTTTCAGAGATTTGTGTGGCTTTGAATATATAGTGGCTTCACATACCAGTGGCCTCCATAAATTTATGGAAATATCTTAGATCAAGAAGTATATGGATTTGGAATGATGGGAATGTTCTAAAATTAGATTGTGGTGATGGTTGCACAACTATAAATTTACTAAAAATTATTGAACATTTTAAAAATGAGTAAGCTTTACGGCATGTAAATTATACCTCAGAAAAACTATTTTGTAAAAGAATTTAATGAAGATCTGAATTAAAGTACTTTCTCATTTATTTATGTTGCATGAGAAACACTTTGCTGTAACACGGGAGATGTTTTTCTTCTGCGTACTTCTCATTAACCTTAGACTTAGCAAACAGGACAAATTATAGACTTCTTATAATTCACTTCTTGCATAATCTTGATTCTTTTATAATCCTGATAGACTACATACAGTCCTTTGTCATTTTCAGCACTACTAGGTGAAGTCAACAATCATTCAAAACATTGTTGCCCCATCACCCTTCAGAGTTAAAAATATTTTCTTTGCTTGTAGTTATACTCTAATTGGGCATGGGATACTGTATGAATTGTCAATAACTCTTTCAGTTCTTTTTGTGCTTTTTCACCAGGGAAATAGGTATCTAAAGCTTCACCAGTAGGGGAATGTTTTCATGCTGTGATAGTTCAGCTGTGAGAACAAGGAATTGCAAGGAGGCGAAATCTCATTTTACACTTTAACAAGGACGCTCTTGGTTTCTAAAGAGTAGAAATAATTTTAACACTGTGAATTATGTCTAGATACCTCATTATATTGCAGAAAATTTGAATATATGTAGTTTATAAAATTCCAGGTTTTAAAAATGCTTACACGAGGAAGAAAAATCCTTTAGTTAAAATACTTTTCTATGTATGCCTTTTTTTTTTCTTTGAGATTACTTACTAGTGGTCTTTTGTGGGTCCATCATTGACTAAGGAATGTTAATTCAGAATTTGAGAAATTAGAAATTTTAGAATCAGAATTCGTTAAGCCTGTGTTAGGAGTCAGAAAGCTACTTATTAAATACTTCCACACTGAAAATGAGCTCATTTCTAAGCAGAACCATTACACAGTGGCTTTTCTATAAAATAGAAGTAAAACAAAAGCCACATACACCCCACCTTCCTTTTTTTTTTTCTTTAAATAAAAAGGATTTTGTGAATGCAAGAGTGTTAGCTACTTTGACTGTTCTGATGGGGGCCAATTTCTTGAGTAACCTCTCCCGTATACATTGTGTTTGGCAATTGTCAAATTGTGGACATTCTTCTGACACTGAATCTCTGCCCTCCACTCTGTATGAGGTGCTGTACAGATATATATTCTCACAATGTACTTACCACACTGTAGTTACCTACTGAATAAACTTATAAGCCTCCACTATAGTCAGGTAAATATAGAAAGGTAAATATTTCTGAAGTGCAAAATGAATCACATCAAGCCTTGCTTACTTGTTTTCAGTGGCAACCCAATACTTGATGATTATATACAGATTTTTATGCTGGTGTTTCAAAACCTTCATTCTTTAATCGGAAACTTCTTTTCCAGGTTTATTTCCTATATAGCCCCAAACTAAATGCTCAATAATTATTTCTTGAATAAATGATTGAATGTGATACCATAAAAATTTCAGCTTTAGCTATGTAAAACTAATTTTTCTGTTTTTCAAATATACCTGTTGTTCTCTGCCACTCTGTATCATTTAATCATACTAATCCTTCCACCTAGCATACCTATTAGGAAATATCTCCTTCCTTCAAGACCTTACTTTAAGACATTTTGCCTTTATTGTCTTCCCTTGCCATCTTCTTCAACCCTCTTAGAAATTAGTTTATATTTCTATTACTTTATTTTCATTTTTTCTTATTTTGTTTTTTCCTGCCTTCATTTCAACTTTGCTAACAAATGGGAATGTTGAAAAATGACTTCCCAGAGAAAGGGACCTCTGATTACATTTTAATTTGTATACTGTAGTCCCCCCCTATCCACAGGGGTTATGTTCCAAGAACCCCAGTGAATGTCTGAAAGTGCAGCTAGTACCAAACCCTATATATTGCTATGGTTTTTACTATACATACATACCTCTTCACTTAGAGGTAATACTTTATGGCATCTCTTTGGCATATTTGAATTGCCAGTATCCCTACTGTTGTGCTTTGGGGCCACTATTAAGTAAAGTAAGGGTTACTTGAACACAAGCATTGGGATACCGTAACATTTGATCTACTAATTGGGAAAGCTACTAAGTGACTAATAGGCATGTACAAAAGGAGCATGTACAAAATGGATACACTAGACAAAGGGTTGATTCATATCCTAGGTGGGATGGAGCAAGGTAGTGTGAGATTTCATTGTGCTATTCAGAACAGCATGCAATTTAAAACTTATGTATTGCTTATTTCTGAACATTTTCATTTAATGCAAAGATGGGCTGATAAATTTTGCCTTCACTTAAATAGAAAATGAACAGGAAAATATATGAAATAAAAAAAGAAATATACCTATATAATTTATTTTCAAAGCTGCATAATTATTTTTCTACAAAATCACCATTTACTTCAACACACTTCTGCCAATGCTGCACTAGTTTTTTAAATCCATCTGTTAAAAAATTGGTGTTTGGTTTTTGAAACCATTTCTGCACTGCAGACTTCACCTCTTCTTCACAAATGAAGCGCTGGCCATTCAAGTGTTCTGTTAGTTTTGGGAACAGGTGGACATCACTGTGAGCCAGGTTTGGGCTATATGGTGGATGTGGCAGCACTGAAAAGCCCAGGCGTTGAATTGTTTCTTTTGTTGCTGCACTTGGATGAGGCCTGACATTGTCATGTTGAAGAAGTGTTTCATTTCTTATTCCAATCAGTTTGACTCTTGTTTTTAATGCCATAAGAGTTTCAATATAATGTTGAGAGTTTATTGTTGTCGTTGTTTCAAGGAAGTCTATAAGAACAACACATACAGAATTCCAAAAACAGTCAACATGACTTTCCCAGCTGAGGCCTGAGTTCTGAATTTTTAGGCTGACTTGATCCCTTATGGTGGTATTCCATGGAGTACCTTTTGTTCTCAGGGTCATAATGATAGACCCAAGTTTCATCACTTGTAATGATAATCTTTAAGAAGTCCTCACCTTTTTTTTCAAAAATTTCAAAAAAAGTAGAGGAACTTTTTTCACTGTTTATAATTCAGTAACAGCATGTTGTTTGAATACAACTTCTGAACACTCTTCCATTTCGATGTGCACTGGGTGAAAAGTGTAAGAATGATGGAGGGGAGAAACCATGTGACTACAGAACTGCTTATATCCAGATATGTCTAATGTAACAAAAAATATTACAGTGGAGGCAAAATTTATCAACCTGCTCTTGTATTTTCAGACCACAGTTGAACACAGGTAACTGAAACCACAGAAGCAGAAGGCAGATAATGGGTACTACTGTACTTTTGTTTTTTCCTTTTGTAAATTTCTAAAAATTGGGAATGAGAGCTGTTTTTCTCATCTTTGTATGAAGTAGGACAATTAATTTCTCAAACTCATGCTAGAAAAAGCGCTACATTCCTCATTGCTAAGCATCACTATGGTCACCTTTGAGGTACTCCCCTTGGGAAGCTATGCACCAACACTAGCACCTACTCCACCCTCCAAAGCAGTTTTGGAACTCTTTTTCTGAAATGGCTGTCAGAGCTATCATGGGACTCAAAATATGACATTTAAGTTCACGAACTTGCCACTATGTGCTTATGTTGCTAGCACTGTACAAACAACTCTGTAAGGTGTCATGACCTTGCAAGGTTATGATGACAGCTCTTATGGCCATTCCAGAAAAAGAGTTCCAGAATTGTTTTGAAGGATGAACCAGGCACTAGCATCAGTGCATAGCTTTCATGTGGAGTACTTTGAAGGTGACCATAATGATATTCAGCAGTGAGATATGTAACACTTTTTCTAGGACAAGTTTGCAAAATTAATTGTCTGAACTCATATGATCTGCAGGATCAAACATAGTATTTTATACATTCATTCATTTGGATTGTTCAGAGCTCCATTAAATTTACATCTATGACAATAAACTAAACAGTGAATTTGTATAATCATAGTAACTTGATACACTGTTTGAGAAAGAGGTTTATTTTCCCTCTAATAGAAATCAAATTATCAAAACTCAATTTTTCTTAAATGGTAAGTTAGAATAACAGATGTAGGAGGCAGCTGCACTGAGCTGATTTGTATCATTGTGTGTGTGTCAGAGAGAGAAGTAAGTGAGCAGACCAATACAAGTTCATTGAATCCAACTATTGCTATTATTTAGGTAAGTTACTTAATGTATAAATTTTACTTTCCTCATCTGCAAAATGCAAATGATGTTAACACCATTGAAAGTCTATTGTAAAAACTAAATTGATTAACATAATCAGTTGAACAATACGAAATTGCCATTTTAAAGAACAAAATGAATATTAGCAATTTCTTATGGTTTTACCTAAAACATAAAGTACATAATATAATGCAGGATTTGGCAATTATGACTGTCAGCCCAAATCCCACTCACCATCTCTTCTCGTAAATAATATTTTATTGGAACACAGACACACCCATCTGTTTATGTATTGTATATACCTGCCTTTACACTATAAATAACAGTAGGGATGTTTAGTTGCCACAAAACCACAAAGCCTAAAATATCTACTGTTTGATTCTTTACGAAAAAAGTTTGTCAGCCCCTGGTGTAATGTCTGGCATTTAGTAGGCATTCAACAAACCTTAGCTCCTTTTCCCTTGAGTGAGCACCTTTATATCGCACACACATGCAGAATCAGAAGCATTCTTTGAGTAGCTTCAGGGTCATCTTATACTGTTGAAATTACTTTGTTAGTTTGTTCTAGGTCAGATAGATTTAGGCAATCTGGACGTTTTTACTGGCTTTTTCTTTCTTTGTCAAGGTTATGGACAATGTTGCTTCTGGTGGTAGTGTGACTTAGTAGCTTTAGAGGGTTCATTGCCCTTGTCAACATATAGAGTCTTTTACAAATAACACAGGCAAAGACTAAACAGACAAAAAGAACAGCTTTGAAAAAAGTAGAAGAAAGTTTGAGTTTAAAGGGAATGAAAAGTTGTGAAATGGACTATACCCTTAACAGAGAGAGTGAAAAGTTCAGGAAGGTGGATGAAGCACTTAAGAGACATATTTACTCTGTCAGTGTGAGGGAAAATACATGGAGGTAAGATAGCCCTCAACAGAAATTTCATAAGCACTAAGATGTGATTCTGTGAATTGTGAATTCACTTTATTAAAATTCCAAACCTGTAAACTGCTGCTTCTGCCCAGGATTGGGTAACAGCGATGGGAATTTTTACCCACTCTATAAACAACTAGAAGACTGAATAAAATATGTGAAACAACTGTTTTCAGGTATTAGACAACAGGTAGTCCAGGACTCTGAAGAATGAAACTAATGAGCCCTATTGTAGTCTTACATTATGCCTGGAGGCAATTTCTGTATCCGAGAGCAGGGAGAGGAAACCAGAATGGAACCTGGTGATTCTGTTGCGTTTGAAGAGACAAAGACTGAAGTTCACGGAAGTCGAGGCAGCTAAACTTTGCAAGACAGAGTAGTGGCAATGGAAAAGTTCCAGAAAACTCATAGAGTTACCCTGGTCTTTAGCTGAATACTAGTCTGTGCATGAATAGAGTAAAATTCCAGGAGGCTGAGCAAAAAACAACTGCCAGGAAAAAAAACAATTAACTAGGAGCTGTAAGGCAAACAATTCTCAGCACTCACAAAGAACTGGGAGTAGTTTCAGTTCCTACCAGCCTTAGTAGAGACACCTCAGCGACTACTACATGGGGCATTCAGGAGATAACCCCCAGAAGAATCACACCTTAGTGCAGTAAGTAAACTAGTCCTAGAGTGAAGGCTACACTAGGACTTCCCATTTACAAGTTTAAGAACAACTTTGAAAAGGAACAAGTTGATTAACAGGTAACTGCCTGTAAGAATAGAGTACAGCAGCCAATGAAAAGTTACTATACATATGACCAAGTAGGAAATTTAACCAGGAGACAAATCAGTCAAAAGAAATAGACATAGATAGGACTTGGATAATGAAATTAGCAGATAGAGACTTGAGCTATTATAGATGTTATGAATATGCTCAAGGATTTAAAGGAAAACATGAACTTGAGAATAAATATATGAAATAGAATAACATTCTTAAGATAAAAGTATAATATCTGAAATGAAAATTTCTCGGGTGGACATAACAGCAGATTAGCAACTGCCAAAGAAAAGACCAATGAACTTGAAGATATAGCAATAGAAACTATCTAAGCTGAAACACAGGGAGGAAAAATGTCAAGAATGAATGTAGAAATTAACAATGACCTCTGGGAGAAATCAGGCAGTGTAATGTACATGTAATTGGAGTCCTAGAGGAGATAAAAGATGAGGGGTGGTGAGGAGGAGGTCAAACAAAAATTTTAGAAGAAATAATTGCTGAAATGTTTCCATATTACTAAAAAAACTTAAAGATTCTGAGAAGCCAAACAAACCCCATGAAAGGTAAACACAAACAATTCTACCCTAATGTTCCTTAACCAAATTGCTGAAAACACATGAGTAAGAGAGAAATTTGAAAACAAAGTAGAAAAATACACATTATACAGGGGTACAATTATAGACTTTGTAGAGTTCTCATAAAAAATGAAGCAAGTTAAACAGTGGAAGGACATTTTTAAAGTACTGAAACGTTTTAAAGAATAACTTAGAATTCTATAGCAGTATGAAAGGGAGCTAATAATGGTAAAAATAAGCTAAATATAAGACATTTTTCCTTATGTTTCTAATGTCTTTAAAGGATAACTGTTTAAAGAAAAAAATAACAAGTAATGTAGAGTTCTGAACATATATAGAAGTAAAATATATGACAATAGCACAAAAGGCAGAGTGACATTGTACTGTTGTAGGGTTCCTGAACATAAAGTGTTATAATATCCATTGAACATAGTCTTATAGCAAAGATGCATGTTGTAAACCTTAAAGCAACTACTAGAAAAATACAAAAGTGTATAGCTAATAAGGCATTAAAAAAAGATGGAATACTTAAAAAGTAATAAAAAATAATAAAGGAACAAAGAAAAGATGGAATACATATAAAACAAATAGCAAAGTGGTAGGTTTGAATCCAATCATATTGGTAAATTACCATAATTATGGTAAATATAAACCATCTACACATTACAGGACAGATTGTCAAAATGAATTTTAAAAAGCAGGATTCAACTACATGCTGCCAACAATAAACATACCTTAAATATGACAATGGTAAGGTAAACATGAATGAATAGAAAATATTTACCAGGCAAACTAAATATAAGAAAGCTATAATGCCTGTATTAACAGCAGACAAGATACAGAAAAGGAATATTTCGAAGACTAAAGATATTTCATAATGATTTAGAGAACAACTCATCAAGAAGATATAACAGTCTTAAATGTGTATGTACCTAATAATAGTTTCAAAATATGTGAAGTAAAAACTGATAGGACCAAAAGAATAGACACGTCCACAGTTATGGTCAGATTTCATATTCTGTCTCAGCGGTTTACAGGAAAAGGACAGATAAGGCTATATAGGATTTGAACAACACTCTTAACTAACTTGACCAGATTACTTTATAGATACTTCACTCATATACCATTCATGATTCCATCTAACAACATGAAATATTTTAGAATAAAGCTAACAAAATATGTGTAATGTCTGTACATTGAAAACTATAAATTATTGCTAAAACAAATAAAGTCTTTAAAAATAGAGAGAGCTATCATGATCATAGATTGGAATACTCAATATTTTAAGGTGGTAGTTCTCTCCATACTAATTTATGGATTCACTGCAGTCCCAATAAAAAATCATTAGCCTTTTTTTTGGTAGAAATTGATAAGTTCATTCTAAAATTTGTAGGGGAATGTATAGGACCTAGGATTCCCAAAACAAATTTGAAAAAGAAAAATATTGGAGCACTTATGCTGTGTGGTTTCAAAAAAAATACAGTATTCATGATTGTGATAATTTTATAAAAATAGACATATAGACATAGATGTGCAAAAATAGACATTTACTAACATGAATAAAGTAGTGTTCAGAAATAGATCTATCTATGTTTATGTTGTCAAGTGATTTTGTACAACGATACCAAAGTAATATAATGAAGAAAGGATGGTGCTGGGACAACTGGATATCAATAAGGACAGCTTCAATCTTTACCTTTTATGATACACAAAAATGATCTCAAAATGGATCATAGCCCTAAATGTACAAATGCTACAAGTATAAACCTGTTACAAGAAAATATGGAGAAAATCTTCTAAGTCCTCCAGGGTAGGAAAAAATTTCTTAGAGAGGACACTAAAAGCCCTCACCATAAAAGAAAAAAACTGATACCTTGGACTTCATCACAATTTGCAACTTTTGCTCTTCAAAAAGTATCATTTAGAAAAAAGGGAGGGGGCAAGTCACAGAATATGGGAAAATATTTGTAAAACATAGTTGGGAAAGGGACTACTTATGTGAAGAAGTCTTACAACTAAATAATAACATAAGGGAATTTGGGGAGGTGATAGAAATATTTGATATTTTGATTGGGGTGGTGGTGGTTTTAACAGTGTGTGTGTGTGTGTGTGTGTGTGTGTGTGTCTAAACTCCTTGAACAAGCACCCTTAAAATGGGTGCATTTTATTATAGGTAAGTGAACCTCAGTACATTTCATTTTTAACAAGTGGTTTAGGATGAATACTTTGATCTGAAACCATAACTGGTAAATGAGAAGGTGAAACGTAGAACCAGCTTCAACTCCAAATTTGATCCCTCTCTTAGGCCCTGACGTTCTTTCTCTTGTACTCTATTTCTTATGTCTTCCATGTTTCACAAGGAGTTCCAACTTTGAAATATCCAGCCTAAGTTTTTCCAGAATTGTACTTATACTGGTTTGATGTTTTATATATATTCAATAAAAGGAAGTGACAGAGAAACAAAATCTGCTTTTGTTTTCGTTTAGTGGATTAGCACCTACGTGTCTTTGAATATAAGTGAATTTTAATTTTTCACTCCAGCATTTTAGTTTGTATATGTGTGTGTTCTTGAATAGTAGCCGTATTATTAATGTGATGTTTACTTAGTATAGTGCTAGATGAGTATATTAAGACACATTTATATAGTGATTTGTAGTTTACAAAGCACATTTCATGTACATGATCTCATTTGAGCCAGGTAGTAGATTTTTAGTAAATAATTTTGACAGAAATAAAATAGAATACAGTTACTATATATTATTATACATTTTCCTGAGGGTTATTTCAAACCACCTTTTCCTTCTGGCTAGCTCTTAGGAAGAGTATTTGTAATAACTTATTTACATACATAGCTCTGTGAGACTATAACTCTTTGAGGGCAGAAAGCAGATCTTATTCCTCCTTGTGTCTCAAGTTCCTAGCATAGCCCTTGGCACAAAATAAATATTCAGTAAATATTGCTTGTGTTTATATCAAATGTCTAACTAAACTAAAAAGTCAAGTGATTGGCTTTAAATCACAACAAATAACTGCTAGCCCAGTACTCTAACACATATTACTGCTTTCTTCAGAGGCACCATTGCTCTTTTTCAAGAATCCAAGCTCTGCCTCAGTTACTGAGAATGACCCTTGTACCTGACCCTATTCTATAACTGACAAATGGAAGGTTGTTTATAATACTATGTGTACTACTTAATCTTTGGCATTTGTATTTGCAAGTTAACATTGCTGTCTCTTGCATTTGAACAGCTGTAACATATGTGATAAAATTTCTTAGTAAGTCATTTTCTTGAGCAATGGAAATATAAATCTGAAGAGTAGTGCTCCTAGCTTAGGTTGTACTTTTAGACCCGTGGGCTTTAGGTGTAATCAACAGCCTGTGATTCTCTGTTTGAGAAAGGTAGTGAAGATAGCATTGTAGCCTGTTTTGGAGCTAACAAAGATGCCATGCCATTTTTTGATGTGCAAAAAAAGGAGGAGGGAATGTTTGCAACTGTATAATTGACTAAATTCTCGTAAATTTTGTAACCCAAATAGAAGTCTTAAAATGAAAAATTATGCAAGATAAGCCTTTTGAGCTCCAGGTGACTTAATCAATAGTCAAATCAATCGTTACCCCGCATCATGACATTGTTTAATATTCTACATGTAGAATATATATGGGTTTTTTGATAAACATCTACAAGAGATTGTTGGTACTGATTGTTCTCACAGCCAATGACAGTCTTTTTGTTCTTTTATTGTATGTTTGTTGACAATTGTGATCAACACAGAATAAACTGCTTTACATTTTATTACTTTCAAAGTACAAATTTGAATGCTGTGGATTCAGATGTATAAAAGAGATAAAATTACAGACAGCTTTGAGTGGCAGTTACACATCAAACCTCACGGGGGTTTGACAGGCAACGAATATCGTTATTAGACGCTTTTTCCATAATTGCTGACATTTATCCAGTGTTTCACAGTATTTGCTAATGTATTAATGCAGTCAATCTCTGAGAGGCTGCACATGCCTTTTTAGCCCTGGCTTTTATGGGATTCTGAAATTCATAGACCCACAGATACTTATTCCCTGCTGGTTGCCGTAGTGACAGAGCTCAGAGATAAGCCAAGACAGAGCCCTTTTGTGATTGCTTTTCAGGTGACATTCAGCGGCAGCTTGAGTAGAGTGTCCTTTTATAGTTCCTGTAATTCAGAAAATGATAACAGCTTTTTGCTGCTTAGAAGAGAAGTCTGTGGACTGCTCCCATTGGGATTTCGGTTTGCTGTGCCACTTCATACCAACACCAGCCTGATAAAGTTCTTATTATTGTGGAGATTTCAAAGTGCAGGGGGACTGAATTAATTATGACAGGTTAGAAAATATAGGACTGGTACTACAAATAAAACATTAAAGAACCAATAAGTGTGCTTCAACCACATGTAACAATTTAATTTGGACATTTTAAGCTATTGGTGATAATATACCTAGGCACTTTCCTAATAAGTAAGTAAATGTACCTGACTTCTAAATTTATGATGAATCATGAGCTGTTCCATCCCAAAGTTTAGACATTATTTTTTATTTCTGTATATAGTTTTCTTATTTGAAACTTATTTCAAAATTTTATTGTTTAGAGGCAGATAGCTTTATTTGGATACTTTCTTATGGTTATTATATATATATATTTTTTCAGTATTCTTAGCAGTAGAATAATTAAAAATGAATGTTCTATAAGTAGGAGCTTCTATGAAGTGCTTCAGATTCAGAAGAAAACACTTGATGGTAGAGCATGGTTGGAGTTAGGGCCACAGCAGTTCAAGAGATAACAGGAGAAAATAGAATCTTACCTGGAAAGAACATAGACATCCCAAGAAGCCATGTTTTCCCCCAGACTCTTAAAGCAAGGAGAGTTAGTCTTAATTCTGGAAGAAGAACTCCGTTAACAATGAGTAAATATGAGAAACCATGAGAGCTGGAAATCACTGTCTGTGTAGTTGATGGTTATTGAAAAGAAGCGAAAAGAGTAACACCAAAAAGAAGCAGGAACACTAACTTAAATTAAACCATGCAAATCTGAGGAAGGTATGAAGCACTTAAATAACTTACCCCTAAAATTTAAATATAATTCACAATTAAACAGGAAGCAAGTAGAAAGAGCTGAACAGAGAAGTAACTTGAGAATCTGAATAGATGGAAAATTCCTAAATTGCTGGTGAACCGTACTAGATGAACAAGCACGTGGTTAGCACATGAATGAGAGCTCAGAAGAGAAATTTGGCCTAAAAAATTAAACTGGTTATCTTGGATTCGGTGTGAAATTGAAAAAACTGGAGATCTGATATGTGTTACTTATTTCTAGTCTTTTAGTCTCATTTAGAGCAAATATAAACCCAATTCTCATAAAATTAAAATATTTGTAATTCAGACAAAAAAAGGGTAAACTTCAGACTAGTGACAAATAAATATGACATTTCTAAATGATATTTAATAGACCTTTATTAACACTATGTTACTCCGTGGTGTTCTTTGCGTTCCTTACTTCTTGTGGTTAATAAATAATTGACCATCTGCTTTGACATACTGAGTAAGAGAAAAAGCAAGAGAAGATGAATTTGTATGAGTTATATCATTGTCCAATACGTTTTTCTGTGGGTATCCACTTAGGAGTCTTTCTCAAAATCTAGTCATCCACCGAGAAGGTCTTAAGACCATATCATTCCCACAGTGTTTGAGAACTGATAAATATTGGTTAATTATAGTTACTAAAACAAAACATGGAACAAGCAAGCAAGCACATAAACAAAAAAATAAAACCTATATATAGGTTAAGGCAAAGGGGCATGTTGTCTCTTAAAAAATAGAGACTCCATGGGAAAAAAAGGTTATTAATATTCAGAGAATTGGTTCTTTTTACTAACACAACTTATTCCTTGAATTTAGAAACTCAAAAATTTCATTGTAGTTCTTGCCTATATATATCTATTTTCAGATGATTATAAAGTAAAAAATAATTTAATGAAAATTAACCTTTTACAGTGTGACATCACAGATGTTGCGGTGAGCACTAAAATAACTTTCAGCAACTGAGTTATTTTAATGCAATTATGTTTCAACTACATAGGGAACATCTTTGAGACTTGACCCCTAGGAAGTAGAAAAGAGTCTAGATGAAATTTAACCATTTCTCTTGACTTACATAATTACTGTTTTTGTTGTTTTAATAATAGCAATAATAGGAACAATATTTATTTATCCTACTTTGTTCAAGGCACTTTGCTGGGCCTTTATATGTTTTATCCCTAATCTTCCCATTAGTCAATCCTGAAAGGTCATATATTTGTTATTATTCCCATATTTACACATGAAGGAACCAAGGCTAATAGTGGTTTAGTATCTTGTCTAACAACATACAGGTAAGAAGTAGTGGAACTGGGATCCTGATCCAGATTTCACTCTAAAGGCTACCTCTTTCCACTGTACCATAGGGATTTCCTTATAAATCTCAAATCCCAAGTTCTTATTCTTTCTTTCCTAGCATAGTTCCCCAAACTTTACCTATTATGAACATTCAGGTATTTTTCCTTAAAGAATCTGTCCTCTCTCCATAAAATTGGTCCCTTTGCCTTTAGCTTATTTCAGACCTGTCTCTCTGGGAATAAAGATACCATTAGATAGCACTTAAAAATATTTATTATATATGTCTTAGCAATATACATATAATATAACTCACTTAATCTTTCTAAAACCCTGCAAGGTACAAATTATTGTTTGCCCCATTTTACACAAGAGTGAATTGAGGCATATTTTATGACCTCATAATTAATCAGATACTATGGCTAGTTATTCTTTAAGAAACTTGTTCAAGGCCACAGAGACAGGATTAAAACTTGGAGGGTCCTTTACACTAAGCACTTAGAATATTGCAATTTACTCAATCCCACAATTTCCAACCAGATTGTGTGTAGAGAAAGAGCACTGGATTTGGAGGTCAGAAAAGCTTGTTTCTAATCCAAGCTGAGTAAGATCATCCTTTTACCTTATATTCAATAATCTCTTCTATTTTTACTAATCTCATTATACTAGATATTCTATCCACATTTAAACATGAAAAGTCACTCATATCTTAAAAGAAATACACATACACATACCACAAAAACAAATACAAAAAAATCCTCCCTGACTTCTAGCTACTACTTTTTCGCTTCCTCCTTTCAGCCAAAATTCAAAAAGAGTTATCTGTAGTTAGCAACTCTACATTTTCTCGTCCACTGGTTCCTCACCTCACACTTCTCTGGCCTTCAACACAACCAGAATAGCTTTTCTTCAGGTACCAATGACTGCCATGTTGTTAAACTAAGTAGACCTTTCAGTTTTCATTGTATTTGACTTCTTAGCAGCATATAAAGAAACCAAGTTTTATTGAAAAGTATACAAATCATAAATGTACAGCTCAATGAATTCTCATCCAGATTAAGAACGCATCCAGATTAAGAACGTAAACACTTCCAGCATCTCAGAAGTCTTTCTCATGTCCCCTTCATCCAAGAGCTAAGTGCATAGATTAATTTTACCACATGTAAATAGAATCATATGGTATGTACTATTTTTGTATCTTGCTCCTTCATTCACTCCTCCTTCCCTGCTTATAACATTCCTGCCCAGCTGAATTCCTGACTCGGGGACTCCTGTGAGTCCCTGGGAGGTGATTAGGCTCCCCTTCCACCCACTTGGGCGGTCCTGAATGGGACCCCGGGGCCTTAGCGTATTCGATTCCTGGTCCAGAACCTGTCTTGTCAGGCCTCCTATGAGTCCAGTGGTGATCACAAAACGGGGTCGACCAGAGGCAGCCTCCTCGGAAACTGCCTAAGTGGGCAGGGTGCACCTTCTTTTCTGTGGCTCCTCCCGCTGCCCGCCGCCCGCCGCCTGCCCAAACCGGTGGCTGCAAAGGGCCAGCGCAGTTGGGCTTCCTGGTCAGGGAACCAAAATGTTGCGGAAAGGCTCTACCTTCTGAATGTCGTGGAAGGCTCTAACCCAGTGGTTCTCAACCTGTGGGTCACGACCCCTTTGGGGTTTGAATGACACTTTCACAGGGGTCGCTTAAGACCATCGGAAAACACATATCAGATATTTACATGATTCATAACAGTAGCAAAATTACAGTTATGAAGTAGCAACGAAAATAATTTTATGGAGGTCACCACAACATGAGGAACTGTATTAAAGGGTTGCGGCATTAGGAAGGTTGAGAACCATTGCTCTAATCATTCACCTGTCGGACAGACCAAGCTGCACTTGGAGTACTTGCAAGTTCAGGTTGTTTTATTTTACGCCGGTGGGCTCCCGGAGGGCTCAGAGGAGTTCTTCCCAAAGTCTGAGCCCGGAACAAAAGCAGGGTGGGGAGATTTATAGCATAGCATTTCCATAATAACATCAGTTTCCCGCATGTGGGCTAGGGTTGGCGGGAATGGGGGTTCAGGGAGAAGAAGAACCAGGAAATGACTTCCTGGAGGTGGGAGGGGGGTCTCAGATTAGGCTGTCGGCCATGTTGGGAGGCAATATTTCTCTACACACCCTTCTACCCATGTCCTTCACCATTTTGCATCTTAGGTATATCTTCCTCCACTAAACTACTTGTTTCTTAGATGTGTTATGTTCTTTCTGACCATTTTGCCATTGTTTATATCATTTCCTTCTCCTAAGGTGCTTGCACTCCTCCTGGCCTACTCCTTAATTAAATCATCCTTTTAAGGTTCATCTGGTACTCCCTTGTGACATTTTCCCTTGAAGTCTTCAGACCAACTTAGACATTTCCTCCCAAAGCAATTATTAGGCGACTTACCACATTGATAAATTAGTTATTTACACTTCCTGTGTATAAGTACATTTAACTACTTGTTTGTGAACCCCTCAAAGGCAAGGCTACTATTCTTTTTATCTTTCTATCCATAGGCACATATGAAGTAATTGATATTTATTAACAGGTGGTTACAGGGAAAGACTGACCTGTAGAAGTGAGAAATTGTTAGATTTTAAAGTGTGAAAAGATGTGTGGCATCAAATTCATGTTGTATTGTGAATTCCTTTTGTTATTATTGTAAAGATAGGTCAGCTGTAGGATCCTGCTGCTGTATAGAGAGAAGACTTATAATGCCTTTGACTTTGGTTACTTAGGATTCTTATTGTGTCATCAATATCAGCTTAGCAATCATATTTTATTGCACATCTGCTTCGAATATAGCACCTGAGTTTTATTTTGAGGCCTTATAAGGCAACCAACATGAATATGAATGAAAAGGTAAAGATGTGATAATGCTGACGTTGCATAGTATATAGAGAGGCCTAGTAAGTGCATAGTATATAGAGAGGCCTAGTAAGTGCATAGTATATAGAGAGGCCTAGTAAGTGCATAGTATATAGAGAGGCCTAGTAAGTGTAGAAAAGATAAAACCATTTATCTGTTTTTCAGTTTTAAAGTCATTTCACATGGACTAACTCATTTTTTTCATAGTGTTTTTAATCAGACAGAAAGTTATTTTAGCTTACAAATAAATAAAGGTTCAAAGAGGTAGATGACTTTGGCAAGAATAGTAGAAAGTTAGAAAGTTGTAGAGTAAAGTTGTAGAGTCTGGACTAGAACCCCATTCTTCTGATTTGTCTACCAGAATGCCTCCCATGGAACCAACCACATGGCCTTTCTGGTTGGGTACTCAAACACAATGCCATTTGTGCTTTGATCTGTGAAAAAATTTTAACCTGAGCCTAATTTTCTGAAAATTTCTAAATTGCAGTTGAAATGGAACATTATTCCCTCATATGCCACAGTTAAAATAATGACTATAAACTAGCAAAGTCTTTAAGTGTTCTTTACTTAGTATACACTGGTTAAAGTTTGTGCATCTATTGAACTAGTTGATACTTGAGTCTCTGAGGAGATGAAACTCACTACAAATCAGGTTGGTTTAGTATCATTGGGAGAGAGTGGAAGCAGCAAGGTCATGGTGTAGAAGAAGATTTTAATGGGCCTAGTGAGTGGTACAGGGTACAGTATCTAGTTACAAAGTCTAGGATGATGAGGGAAAGAATTAGGTAGTAGAAGAGGATTTGGGAACAAGGATAAAGTGTAAAAGAAACTCCAGGCCTAACTGTGACTACCATTGCACAATTATACTATCCCAGATACACACAGTTATACTATCAAAGGTTACCTAGAGGAGCCAGATTTTCCTCTTCTCACAGTATCCCCAAGGAAATCCCATTGCAGTAGAGAGTTGATCACTGCCACTTGTCCCTTAGCTGCCTGTATATGTCCAAAATGGCAACCTATTGGTTCTTAAGCCCCCAAGAACCAACCTTGGTGAATGCCTCCTGAGTTGGCAAAGCAAGAGGATGCTTTCATTATCCTCCTTTCCCAGCAGAGTTCACCCAAGACTGCAATAGCATGGTATTATTTTTTCTCCCAGACCATAGCTAAGTAAGGGTTTTAGTGTTAGGAAATTAGAGAAGGTCACGTTTGATTATATTATTTTGGTCCTGTCAAATAGGTTTCAATGTCATTCTAGCTGGGGAAGAATTCATATGACATTTTTTTATGAGACTCTTGAATTAAGTGGTGGTGAAATTTGTATCTTAAATAACAGAGCATGGAAAAAGAGTGTGGTACATTGACACCTATAGGCCCGACTCATAGTCTTCCTCTGCAAACTTGTCACTTGTTTGATCTTGGACAATTCATGTAAGTCCTTTGGACTTTGGTTTCCTTAGCAAATAAATGAGTTATATTAGAAAATATGCATGTGACCATGAAATAGAAGATCTTAAAGCTTTAGAAAGATTTACTAATTTGTTAAGCCTATGTTTCCTTATCTGTCATAAGGGAATGCTAGCAGCTTTAGGATTAAAAAAGTTAATGAATATGGATTGCCTGGCTAAATAAAAGTTAGTTTCTTTCATATGGGTGAACAGATATGGATTCTGGAATCAAACCAACTTGAATTAGAATTAAATTTCAGTCCCACTAGGAGCAAATAGTCTCTGAGGAATTCTGTTTCTTGAAATAAGGGTAATAATACCTACCTTCTAGAGCCCTTATATTAGTGGGAAGTAGTAGCGGGATGAATTTAAAGTGTCCAGGGCATGGTAGGTTCTCAATAAAAATTGGAATCCTCTGCCTTTCTCTTTACCATCTCCCCTAGCCCCAACCCTAAGGTTTCCTCTAGCTATAAAATTCTCTGATTCATACTATCCTAATACATAAATCTTTAAGCAAATGAAATGGATCAACTAAAAATAAATAAATTTCAAATCACATACAACTCCTGAATGACAACCTTACTAGTATCCTTAAAAAATATTAATTCTCTGATCATTTCTTGCTCTCATTTTGCTTAGAGATCTCCAGAATTTTGTTTTGTTTTTAAAGGAATATTTTTAACATTATTACCATATATTGATCAAAATAATTTGTATAAAATGGTTTGTTCCTAGCCTCTGGAAAAAATTTTTCACTTTTTAGGTTGGTTATCTCATGTTAAAGGTTTTTTGTTTTTTTGGTGTTTTTTGGGGTTTTTTTTACTATAGTGTTTCTCAGTAAATTTTAGTCAGCTCACATTACAGGTTGGTTAGTTTTTTGAAAAATAAGACTTAAAATTAGCACACAATAGTGATTACTGCCTGTTTGGTAGAGTTAACACTTTAGCACAACTTTCATTTTGTACAAATATTTTTGGCATTGATATAAATAAATGTTGCCGGTATGAATCTGCCCACTGAAGACATACATTTTTGACTCAGGAATGGAACATTATTTTATCATGTGTCAAAAAATTTTTTTGAAGTTTATTGTGTTTGAGAAGTTTCCTATTTTTTAAAAAATACAAACATTATTTTGGAGAGGAGATGTGTACATCCATGAACCAGTGAACCAGTAAGTAAACATATATACATGTATATGGAGGGATTACTTACTGGTTCTTACATTTACCTGAGTGTGAGTCCTAAAAACTGCAATAGTAAAATAAAATATGTTAGAGTATTTTTGTGTGTAGTATGCATTACTGGATAGTTTCTATACCAATCTAAAAATGTTTTGATTAGCTACATTATGTATCCTCATAAATTTGAGAGCTTTCATCTTACAAAGTAAAGTTGAAATGACATTTCAATTTCTCTAATTCCCATGCAGTACACAGAAATGAAATACATTAAAATGCCAAGTTAACTATGGTTATACAGAAACATGAAATAATGAAACTACTGTGCTTTTGTCAAAAAATGAAAATGTATAAGTTCAAATTATGTTGATGCTGAATTTGAGTGGTCTGTATTTTGCATATTTTGACTAGTGGTTTCAAATCGTTACTGCCTAACTACTGAATTAAATTTAACCTATCTTACGTTAGAATGCTTTTGAGCCTTTTATTTTTCACTCGGACATAGAGGTCACAGTACCCCTGTGATCGTTTTTAGTACTTCTTATTTCACTTTCTAGTGGTTTCCACACTTTTTTTTCTAGATAGATTTGTATTTCTCTAGAAAATTACAAGTATCTTTTATATTTTATCTTGGCAAGGAAGGTAGGGAAAGTCATTTAAATTCAAGCAATAGACATTTATTATATTGCTGGCCTATCAAAGCAACCTGCTAAGCCTTGCAAAGGGCTAAAAATTAAAATAAAAAATCTAGGCTGTGTCCTCAAGGACCTTAGGGTCCAATACCTCTGTACACAAATTAAAAGAACCACAAATCAAGAATTCTAGAGTATCACAGTAAAGGTATAGGAGTTGAACAGAAATTTAAAAAGTGCTTGGCTGGGATGGGCCAGCCATGAATCAACCAGCCAGGTGAAATTCTTTATTCCGGTTTCTACATAATACCCATTTATGCCACTGTGCCTAACTTGCTAGAGTTAATTCAGACTCAGTTTTCCCCGGGAGGAAAAGCACGTCAAGATGCCCAGCAGCACTGTGTCCATGTGCGGAGACCAAAGCTGTTAGCATAACTGCCTGAGTTTTGCCAAGGAATTAGATGCTGCTAGAAACATATCCAGAGCCCCTGTGTTTGCTATCCAAAGAGTTCCACAGTGTTGTGAGGTAAATGGCATCCTACTGTTGACTAGATATGCCAAATGGCTGGTTGGTACTCTCTCTGCATACAAAGCAGGCTTGAGATGTATCCCTGCATATTTGAAGGTTTTGTGGTTATGATGAGCTGAAGTCACCACTGATTAATACAGTAGCTCTCTAAAATAATGAAGTGTTTTCACTAGCAGAACCCCTTTATCAGTCTTAAAATGAGGAGCCAATTTGAGGTAAAAACACTTTTCTACCTAAGACTTTGTTTTGATTCTCTGTGAGTATGTTGTGATTGTAGAATAAGGCAAAGGAAATGTTTTAATAAGATCCTGGGTTCTTATAATCAGTATTTCCTATGTTGACTTTATATGCTTTTGTTAATAAATAACTTTCTAAATGTTAGAAAAATGAAGAAAAATATCTTGAGGAGTATTTTGTTTGTTGCATAACATACCACCCTTTCTGTCTTTTAGCTTGAGAAAAATTCTGCATTTCTATTACACCATTACATGTCTATTCATGTATATAATGGTTTTAAAATTCATGGAACTGTTAAGATAATGAAATTATTGCCATGCCAGAATTACCATGGATTCACCAATGGATGTGATTTTTTGCAAACAAGCAATTAATTTCTTCTGTTGAGTTCCTGCACAGTGCAGTTGTTATGTCCTTTGATTTTCGTGAGTGTTTAATACTTGTAGATTCTGTTTTGAAACCATTCTCTGCCTGTCTCTCTCTTGAATCTTCCAGCTAGGTTGCTTGCGTGCGTGTACGTGTGTGTGTGTGTGTGTGTGTGTGTGTGTGTGTGTGTGTGTGAGAGAGAGAGAGAGAGAGAGAGAGAGAGAGAGAGAGAGAGAAAACATTGAATTCCTTTTAACTCTGACCAGGTAATGGACAACTGGGCATTTGTGAATCAGATCGTGCACATTGTGGCAAATACAGATTCATTCACTGTTCTGTTTGTGTACATTATTAGTGCTTGTTATGAGGTGGACATATTTATTTTTCAGATTTTCTAGATCTTTACCTAAATAACAGCAGCAAATAGTGAAGTAACCAGAACTTAGCCACCATCATTTGGTGCTTCCTTGAGTCCAAAATGAAGTAAAAATGGAGTTAAAGACCATTTTATTTGTTTTTTTTGTTCCCTGTCATGAGAGAGTAATTAACTCAGGATCCACAATTATCCTCACAGCAGTCCATAGTAACCACCTCCAGCCATCCCAGGTCTTTCAGAGGTGGCATAATTCTGAGATTATTTTGTACTTGAAACAGGTTTATAATAAGTAGCTTGAAACACATATAAGTGTGTGAGGTTGTTTCCTTTCTGTTTTAATGTTTGCCCTTTCTAATGATATTTTCATGGTTTGCCAGTGAAATAAAAACATATTTGTGTTTCCTTCCTACCTCGTTTTAAAGCTATGTCTTTCCTTTTTAAATCTAGAAGTAGCTACTTTGCTTTAGCTGGAAATTTTGTTGTTGAATTAGTTACATGACACAGAAGAATTAACAAAATAAATAAAATATTCATGCTTAGGAGAGAGCCATGAAGAAAACTCAGAGTGTCCCACTCATTACCATTGCCTGATGGTAAAGTATAATTACTGGCTCTTCCTTGTTTGCCTTTTTGGTTTGGCTTTGTTTTAAAGGAAATGTTCAGTTGCAGGACATTCCTGCATAATTCAGATACAGTACAAAGCTCCACCTTGGGAACCTTTTCTGTAGCTCTCTGAATATTTTTTATGAAACCTACTTTTACAGGTTTAAATTACATTCTATGACACTGTTTTTGTGGTTGAATTAGAAACTTTTTTTTTTTTTAAGTTAAACCTGTGATAAGTAATTGTCACAGTTAGCGCCCTGGTACAATGCTAATTTGAAGTGACATGTCCATACTGGCCCTCCGTAACATGAAGAAGCCTAACAGGTGTGAGGGGTGTGGCTTCCCATGGGTTCTGTTGAACTTCTAACCAGAGGAAAATAGTAGAAAAAGTGAAATGAACCTTGAATAAAGCTGTCAGCAATAATTATCTCAGCAACACTTTGTGGGGAGATAAAATAAGCACTGGTGCTTTTATAACCTGAACACACTACACCCAAGATAGATTTTTCACTCATTCAACATAAACTGCTGAATACCTTTCAGGAGATATTTTCATAGGGCCTAATTAAACAATAGCAACAATAACAATTATCTTGAAATACAAATTGTTGGAAAACATGCATTTGTTTTTAATACATGGTTTCTTTTTGGTGTTTGTTGAAGTAGTTTTGGTAACAAAATTTTTTTGTGTGTTTCTTGTTTTGATAAGCCATTATGGTTTATCAAATCTCCTATGATTTGTAAAATCTCAAGTAGTGCATAAAAATTATATTATCTTCTGGGAATACTTTCACAATTAGAAAAATGCTTCAAAGTTTGTTTTGAGACTTGTTCAGTGTATTGTACTGGCCCATATGAAACAGAATAATATATGTTAATGAGCTGAATGAACTGCAAGTCATCCTGTCAACACTGCTACTTTCTTGGAGAGGTATAAAGGCAGAATACTTCTTGAGTGGAATAAGACCCAGGAAAGGTTTGATAATTCTTTTTGAAACTGTTCTCTAAGCACCATCCAATGTTATTTTCTTTGACAGCAGTATTTTTAAAGTATACTTTAATTTACTTACAAAATAATTCAAATTGCATAATAATTATGTTTGTCTGACTTGAGAAGTATAGTAAAATTAAAGTGCGATTTTTCCTAATTTCCAGGCTATAGAAATTAACTGAAAAAAACATGAGATTTTGCAACATAAATGACTATTTCTTTCCTCACCTTTCTATGCCTTAAAATAGGGTTATTATTTCATGTAATCTAATGACATCTAGAGACTTTTAAAATGTTTTCCTAATTCAACTTTACCACATTCACACACTCAATAAATCCGGGGCTCAACAAGCTAGCCAGGTTCGTTCACATTTAGTAGAGGTGATGTCATTTAAAAAACAAACAAATAAACAAAAGCTTGGAGTATCTGTTATTTCTGACTCTGCAGTATTTATTAGGTCTGTGATCTTGGGTGAAAATAAAAGCCCCATTTTCTTTTCTATGGAATGGGATTGTAGCAGACTATGCCAAGTGCATTCTTATGAAGGGTATAACAAGAATTAGATGTAATAATAAAATAGAGCTAATGTGGTCTACACTTTATTCACAAACCTATAGCTTAGAGAACCATTAACTTCATTAAAGGAGAAACTGCTCACCATTGGCTATATCCCTAGCATTCAGCCGAGTTCTTGGCACATTAGTAGATGCTCAATAACTGTTAGTTAAGTGAATGAATAATAGTGTTTTGCATTGTACTTAAAATAAATTTAGTATTATCTGTTTGCTTGTTCCCCATAGGTAGGTAGCAAAATTTCTACCATCAACCATACATATGGTATACTCTTGAATCCTCACAATAATCTTATGACTTAGAAACTTTACAGAGGAGGGAATTGAGGCACTGAGAAGATAAGAGAGTTGTCCAAAGTTATACAGCTATAAGCCAGCAGAGGGAGGATTTCAAACACTGACAGTGTGGCTTTGGAGTCCAAGTTCATAATCACTCTGATTTCATACTTTTTCAAGGAAATATAGTGACACATGATCACCTAAGAAGTTGCCTTCCAAGGACACATGTCTTTCCAGAAACTTCCTTGTTACTGGTGCCAAAGATTCAGGAGACATGGGGTTGCATTTAGGGGTGATAGCCTTCCTTATTCAATGGGGCACTCCTTCTCCCCTTCACCTTCTAGAACAACAGGTCCCCTGATGCACACTGTGCCCATTGAAGCAGTATCACTACCTTTCTTGGGACTACCTCTTCCTCAGTGAGAGGAATGCCATACAGGGCTATGGCTTAGGCAGACTTCCACAAATGTAGAATGAGTTTTTTGATCCCTAGATATTTGGTTTCCCTTCAGTTGTGTCCAGTTCCTGGGCTAGGCTTTATTCCTTAAACCCAGACCCTGACCTACTCACTTAAGACCTCTGTCTCTAAAATCCCCACTTCTGCTTCTACTCAGCTCCTACTTAGGATTCTAGCCCTCCCTCAGGAACTGGCTGAATAAAAGATACTTGTTTCTAGAAGATCTGTACATGTGTCACTAGGTATGATTGACTATCAAAAGGCACCAGGTCTTTTAGAGAGCAGAAAAAAATTTAAAGTTGGGAGGTTATAGAAGGCTTTCAGGAAGCGATGGGTTTTGAACAAGTGCTTTCATTTGCTTTTCTCATATGATTTGAGCATACCTGTAAAGTGGACAGGTGGACAAGAATGAGGAGAGAAACCCAGGCAAGAGTAATGGCATGAGCCTTAAAAAAGCCTAGGATTAGGTAAATGCAAGGCATATTTGTGGATCGATGAGCAAACAAACCTGAATACAGAGTTAAAAAGTAGTAGGAGAAAATAGCTGGAAAGGTGGGCCAGGTTATGGTCTTGAAAAATTTGTTCAGCATGAGAGAAAAGAACTTGGAAATCATCTAGTCCAGTTTTCTTTTTTCATTTTACAGATGATAAAACTAAGAGATGAGAGTTGATCAAAGTCACACAATGAATAAGAGGCAGATTTAAGGTTTTAACTGGTCCTTTTATTAATATCTATGTACAATATTCTTGTATTAGTCCACCAGTATTTTTACACACATGGAATAACATCACAGGCAGCATTGATGGGAGAAATCATAAAAGGGCATCATGCAGCCTTAAGACATAAAAGAACAGTGCTTGTTTTGCTTTAATGATGGTGACAGAAGAGAAGTAGCTTACAGACTGGTTAAATGTACTTAAGCTGAAAGTTCTCAGTAGGCTAAACTGGTCTCCCAAACTCACTGCAGCAGATGGAAACACTCCTTGCCTCTGCCACCAATAACCTGTTTTCCTGTCTCTCAGTCTTGCTTAAGTTCATCTCATAGGAATTAAATGGGAAAACTTTAACAAGTTCTACTTTGGGGGATCACTTATAACATATTCTTTTAAAAATCACAGTCATAAGCAGGTAGTGAATGTCAGAGATGGGCTGGGCTCTTAGACACACTCAGAGCCAAAATATATGTAAACATACTGTCCACTGGGTAGTGGCACTTAGAAGAATGTCATACAAGCTCTTGAGAAGAGATAAGAAAGCCCTAAATATACTTAGCTTGGTTCACCTAGGAAGAAAATATTTTACTAAGTATTGGTCAGCATCTTTTGGATATCTTAAATGTGGAAAAGATTAAGTAATATATTTGGTTTTTCTGTGTATGATTCAGACCACATACTAATTTAAGTTAAATGTATTTGATATAAGATGTTATAAAACACTTAACTTATACCAATAAACACTTAACTGATACCTATCTGTCATCTAGGCTTAAATTCTTAAAGACAGAAATAATTGGACAGTGCCTCTGGAAACACCTGCATGATAATCCTTCTTTCTGGCAAAGAGATAAAGATGAAGTGTTGTGTGGTTTTTGGTGTTTTGTTTTTTAACTTTCAAAAATAATTAAATCCACTAGGCATTTTTTCATTTATCATATTTTGAATGCTGTCAAAAAAGCTATAATTCCCATTTCTCAGATAAGAAGACTGAGGTCTTATGAGGTCAAGCAGCTTCCCTGGGAAATGACATTAAATGTCAAAGCCAGCATCCAATGACAGATTATCTGTATCCAAGTGCCTGACATACAATGGGAACTTAATAAATGTTTATTGAATTATTATAGACCCTAAGTAACTATATGATTAATATTACTTATTCAGTAGTTAGGTATAAATTATGAAGTAATTATGGAGAAGAAAGGCAAGGTCAATATAAATCTACACATTTCAAATTAATTTACCCCCATGACCAGTTTTGTGGGTTAGAAGCAGTATATTTAATATATTCTTTTCCTTCTTCTGCCCTCCACCAGAGGGTGCTGATAAGCAATTAAATGACCAAAGTAGAGCCAGGAGCTGAGAAATAAGTGCCATTTTAATCCACAGCATAAAATATTGGCCTCTGTGCAAAACAACTGACTTTAAAACTCTTGATTCAAATGAAATAGCTTCTTGCAAATTACAACTTGTCTGCCTTCCTGAGCTAGTGTCTTTATTTGGTAAACCTGATCATTCTCGCTAAATTGGTATGAGGGACTATGCCGGGAGGAGTGTTGGGCTGGTCTAATAGGACTATATTACTTATAGAACTACATACTCTTTAGAAGTACTATCTAGTATTCTTCAGAAGTACTCGACTATTCTAGTGTATGTACTAGAATCAATAAATAATGAAATCTAAGAATGTAATTATATATTTAGTTTATGAAAGTGAAATTCTTGTTTAGACATTTTATTGATTCTGTTACAGTGGGTAACTCTTTATCTGCCTATGATGTAATCTGTTTTAGAGGCTGGGATGCAATGGCAGATTTAAAAAGAAAAGAACTTTAGTGTGGAGCAATCTTTTTTTAATAGGAAGAACTCAAGATAATGTTGGGCCACTGCATAGAAGTGTGAAGGTGGGCGATTATAATGTGGAAAAGTAGCATCAGGTGGTTCTCTTAGTGTGTATGAATCCCAGCAGATTAAAAGAAATAAAAATAGACTCCTGAGCCACTTTCTTTGCTCGAGCTCACTCCTACCTCTTTGGGGTGTACTTTCCCCTCAATAAACTATCTTTTTGTTTCACCAAATAAATAAATAAATAAATAAAAAGAAAAAATCAGGAGCATTTAAATTATTTTCATACATATGTCCTAAAAATTTTTAAAGAAATGTGAGATAATTAAAACGAGAGTTATTAGTATTTTACAACTAATTGTAACATCTTTGGAGAACATAATTAAGGTTATTTAGTAGAAAGACCTTGGTTAAGAGTTAAGAGAACATACTTACACTATCATTAAGCCAATGTGTGAATTGGGGCAAACAACTTTACCTCTCTACATCTCAGTTCTCCCTGTTAAATGGGAGAATTAGACTAGGTCTTGTGAGGAGAAACTGCCTTTCATTTGGAATCTGTAGGGATTGCTGGTGCTACTGATAAAAGTTTAAGAGCAGGCTGCTGATAAACTTCTCTCTGGAGATTCTCATTATCAACTTGGGGTGGAGCAGGAGATGCCTGACAGGTAGGGTATGGCAGCAGCACTTAACTCAGCTTCAAGATGTGGGCGTCTCCTGTTTGGGATACCAGCAATTGATGAATTATAAGGATCCTTCCAACTCTAATATTTTGTCTAAAATGAAGCCACCTATGAGCAGCCATCCTTGTTTCTTCCAACTTTGCTTGCCTGCATGATAGCATTCATATTTATGTACATAGCAAAAAGCCTCAGAATTTGTTACTGTTGGTATTTACTTCATTAAACCTTACCAACTTGCCAAATCAGTTGAGACTAACACAGCAAGGCCAGAGGGACAACATAGTTTTTGAGCTATTCAAAGAGGAGTTTTGTGAATAATTGATCTTGACCTGCACATCTCTTATAATGTTCCCTTGGTTCCAAATTATTATTAGTCACTTCCTTTTTAACAGTGTGCTTTTTTATGAGGTGACTAAACTGCTATTTAACCCTGCTACAAGAATGTGGCAGTGGGCTAGTCCAGACAAGTGGATGTGCACTTGGTAACTATCATTCTTAATAAGCTTGCTTCAACCTGCCACAAATTAAAGCTCTGTGACTTTTCTAGCTCATAAGTGATTTATTTAAAAAAAAAAAAAAACTTGGATTGCAAATAAATCAACTTTTTGATTTGCACTCTGGTTGACAGTAAATGAAACTTCAACCTCATGATTCAGTTTGACTTAAAACTACCTTAATAATCTGTCTAGCTGAACAGTGAGCATCTGATAATTTTAAAGGGTTGATCCAGCAGTCATCTGAAGGGCTCCTTATTCATGAAAGACTTTGTATCAGTCAGAAATGTGATGTATTTGAAAACTCCATGGACTTCGAAGTGGTTTGCCACTTTGTAGTTGATTGATGTTAGACAAGTTATTCTACCTCTCTAAGGCTGTTTTGTAGTCAGTGCAACCATGATTATCTTTAATTTGCAGTATTGTCATGTATGGTAGACATGTTAAACACTTACTATGTAGTTCCTGACAAATTGATGGTATCTAGGAATAGCTGTTTTCATTAATCCAAAGCAAGTAATTATTGTTTATCAGACCATAAAACAACATATAGTAGGGCCTTAGTAGCTGTTCGATTGAATGCATTTTAAATGGCTCTACGATAAAACCACCTGAGTTTGAATTTTTGACTATTCACTACCTGCATGATCTTCGGAAATCTTCTTAATCTGTATAAGGCTTAGTATCCTCATCTTCAAAGTGGGGATTAATAATAATACTTGTCTGGAAGGATTATTGTGAAAATTAAGTGGGGTAATATATATAGCACTTTGCATGATACCAATATACATTGAAGTCTCAATAATAGCAGTTATTAAAATATTTTTAAAACTACGGAGTGGTTTAATGGGTATTTGTATATGAATTTCAAAACATAAAGTTATACACTTCAAAATATATGTAGTTTATTGTAGGTCATTTATACCTCAATAAAGCAATACTCATTGGTGCGTTTGTGTGTGCATATGTGTGCACATGCATGTGCATGTTATAGATGTATCATTTATCTGTTTATCTATCTACTTATCTTTTTGTATTGTAGTAATTGTGGTAAATGCTAGTGCCTTGTCAGGATGATGACAAGATTGAAATATGATTTTTTGAAAAGTTCTATATTAATGTTCTTTTTAAAACACAAGGGAATTGTATTTTACAAACTAATTTTTAAAAGATAAAAATAGTAAAGCTATAGTTTCAGAATTGTTAGGTTGTGTTATTAAGTTTGTCACATGCAGGGCAAGGATCCTGCAGGTGACTGGACTAAATCTTTTCAGCAACATATTAAGATCACAGTCCATTAAAGCTAGAAGGCATCTGAGAGGTCATTCCTATGGATTATTCCCATATTTTACAAAAAAGGGTATTAAGGCTCTTGATGACTGGCCCATGATCCCATACCTCAGTTTCCTAAATTCTAGTCCAATACTCTTGAAATGTTTTAGTCTTTAACAATAAGGAAGAAAAGCTGCAAGTGTGTATTTAGGAGGGGACTAAAATTTGGCTAAAAAACAAAAATATACTTTCAAGAACTAATTCATATTTTTAAAGAAAACATTATTAAGAAGGGCCTTATACCCAAAATAATGTACTCTATAGAAGAAGACCTCAGTACTAAACTTATAAATCTTTGGTTCAAGGAAGACTTTATGAATCTGATTTCAAAGGCAAGGAAAGTAAGAGCAAAAATAAATGAATGGAACTATATCAGACTAAAAAGCTTCTGCAAAGCAAAAGAAACCAACAACGAAGCAAAGAGAAAACCAACCAAATGGGAGAAAATATTCTCAATGCCTCTGCCAAGGGACTTACTTTTAAAATATATGAAGAACTCATACAACTCAACAACAAAAATCCAATTAAAAAATGGGCAGAGGACCTGAACAGACACTTCTCCCATGAAGGCATACAAATGGGCAACAGTTATATGAAAAAATGCTCCACTTCACTAGCTATTAGGAGAATGCAAATCAAAAACACAGTGACATACCACCTCACACCTGGTAGACTGGCTGTTACATAAGATAAGAAATAACGAAAATTAGAGAGGTTTTGGAGAAAATAAGACCCTCATACCCTGCTGGTGGGCATGCAAACTGGTACAACTGCTATGGAGGATAATATGGAGGTTCTTCAAAAAATTAAGAATAGAGTTGCCATATGACCTGACAATCACCCTTCTGGGTATCTACCCCCAAAAGTTTGCCACAATATGTGTACCCCAGTGTTCATCGTAGCACTACTCACGGTGGCCAAGTCATGGAAACAACCAAAGTGTCCTCCTTTAGATGACTGGATAAAGAAGTTGTACATTTACACAATGGAATATTATTCAGCCATAAGAAAAGATGAAATAAGGCCATTTACGATAACATGGATGGACCTGGAGAATATCATGCTAAGTGAAATAAGCCAGACAGAAAAAAACAGGAACCATTTAACTTCGCTCATATGTGGAACATAAAAATGAAAGCAACAAAGAAATAAAACTCATGGACACAGTTAATAGTTTAGTGGTTACCTTGAGGGAGAGCAGGGAGGGGACTCAAATGTTAATATATGGTGATGGAAAGAGAACTGACTCTGAATGGTGAACACATACTGCAACACATGAACAATGTATTGTAAAATTGTACACCTGGAACCTATGTAATTTTTATGAACCAATGTCACCCAAATAAATTTAACAATATAAAGAGAAAAGATGGGCCTTATAAACACCCCAAAGGATAAGCTTAATATAATAATACTATGTTAATGACTTGTCAGAGATAGCCAGTGATTAGTTATGATGGTTTACAAGAGTTGTCTTTTACACATTGTCCTAGTATTTCATTTTAATTTGTTTATAAGGAAAATATTATATGCTTTCTTAATTATATAAGGGGAAACATTGAGAAGGTTCTAAAACTTAATAAAACACTGGTTTTTGGACTTCTCTGTTTCAGATATTGCCATTATTATTTATGAAAATTAGTTTCATCTGTATACATTGTATAATTCAGCAATTCATAACTGTTTTTAAATTGTGGATTCTGTCTGTTGACATTTGTTGTTCAAAATTAGTATTGAGAAAAAATGTTTATTTAAGATAACAATAATAAATTCATTACATGTTAATATAAATAGCATTTTTTTAATGAAAAGTAGTTTTCCAAAAATATAATTAGTGAATAGAGTGCTGTTTTACACTTTATAGTGTCTGGCTTCATAAAAGACAATTGGACTCATCTTCTGCATTCAACTTGTTGTTATATATTGTTTTTGTTGAAATATATGAAGAAAATCTGGCCTAACACAGATCTATACTTGGAAAGGGAGGAGTATTTGAATAGTCTCTTCAGATACTTGTAGATATTCTTCTTTTATACTAAAACATAACTTGACAAGTGATAGTTGCCTAAAGGTTAGTTTCAATATGATATTTGGAGCCAGAGCAGTGTACGTTTTTTACTAGGTTACAAAGAGCCACTGGTGTGTTTAGCACTTGGAATAGATCCTTTGCCCAAGCATAATTTCATAATATTATGCATTCATTGTTTATTTGGAGAGTATTGGTCCTCTGAGTTATGCAGATTTTGTAATGTTGATAAATTACATTACATGATATCAAAAAAATCACATCTGTTAATATCACCACTGATCTCATTAGAAAAATTATTTAGGAAAATTAACATGCTTAGAGGATATTTTCAAAATTAGTGTATTTCTTTTAAATTATTTTCGGTATTTTATATAAATAAAACCAATTTTCCTAATGTAAAAAAAAAAAAATCTTTAAGCATTTGGAAGCCGTTGAGCTCATGATAGCTGATAGTTTTCAAATTTTTAATTTTTACTTGAAAACTCAAATTTTGTCATTGGCAATTAATACTGTGAGGCCTGTTTCTTGAAATAGGTCTTGGCTTGCTTCATTCGTTTTGGAGGAAAATCCTGTCATATAACCTGGATCCAAACCTGGATAGTTTGTTTGCAAGGTAATAATTGTGTTCCATGAAAAAAGTAGCTCATTCAACTCAAACAATTAATTACATACTCCTAAGTGCTTTTTCCTCAACACAACCTTATACTCTGCTATGCATTGGGAATACTTTATGCATACCTCCCATTTGCCACTTAAGATATTAAAAAACCTATACTCAAAGAGTTAAGTTTGGGAGTTCCCTGGTGGTGTAGTGGCTAGGCTTTGGCGCTGTCAACGCTGCAGCCTGGGTTCGATTCCCATCCAGGGAACTACCCACATAAAACAAAACAAAACAAAACAAAACAAAACAAAAGAGTTAAGTTTAATTAAAAATAATACTTTTTACTGACTCAACAGGGACATTCTTAAGTAAAACTGGCATTTTTACAGTGAGTACATGGCACTGGAGACTTTAACACAATTTGGTGTCACTCCTTTGAAAGTATTCACTGACAGATGAAAATATCTACTGTGTGGCAAGTGTGTTCTCCTTTAGCTGTTCTCACAGAAAGGAGAGGTAATATTTTATAAAGGAAGAAACTGAGGTTTGAGATAGATATAAACAGTTAATTGGAGTAATTGTGTAACAGTGACTAGCAGAAGTGAATTTGTGCTCAGGACATTGACTTTAAAAGTCCTTGCTTTCAAGAGAATCAGAAGACAAGCCACAAACTGGGAGAAAATACCTACAAAATGATACATCTAATAAGGGACTATTATCCAAAACATGCAAAGAACTCTTAAAACTCAATAACATAAGGGGATGGAAAGAGGGGTCACATTAGGTGGTGAACTTATTATGCATCAAGTTGACAATGCACTGTGGAATTGTATGCCTGAAACCTATGTAATCCTTGCTAACAGATGTCACCCCAATAAGTCTAACAATAAAAATGAATTAAAAACAAAACAACAAAAAAAAAAAAAACAAAAAAAAAAACTCAATAACAAAACAAACAACCCATTAAAAAATGGGCCAAAGGCTTTAAAAGACATCTCACCGAAGACATACAGATGGCTAATAAGCATATTAAAAGAGCATCACATCATATGTAATCAGGGAAATGCAAATTAAAACAACAGTGAGCTACCACTACACATCTATTAGAATGACCAAAATCTATAACACTGACAACACCAAATGATGGTGAGTATGTGGAGCAACAGGAACTCTTTACTCATTGCTGATGGGAGTGCAAAACGGTTCAGCCACTCTGGAAGACAGTTTGATATTTTCTTACAAAACTAAACATATGCTTACCACACAATCTAGCAGTTATGCTCCTTGGTATTTATCCAAAGTAGTTAAAAACTTATGTCCACACAAAAACCTGTACACAGATATTTATAGAAGCTTTATTCATAATTGCCATAACCTGGAAGCAACCAAGATGTCTTTCAGTAGGTGAATGAATAAATAAGTTGTGGTACATCCGACAACAGAATGTCATTCAACACTAAAAGGAAATGAGCTCTCAAACCATGAGAAGACATGGGGAAACTTTTAAGTGGATATTACTGATTGAAAGAGACCAATTGGAAAATACTACATACTGTTGGATTACAGCTATAGAACATTTTGGAAAAGGCAAAACTCTCCTCTTATCCTCAGGAATTATTAGTAGCTATTGAGATGGGTAATGGTGATAACTATGGAGACAAGCCCATTGAGAAGCTAGCCAATTGTATTATCATTTACTTTCAGTAAACACTTTTCTCAAGCTCCTCCTTTGACTGGGCCATATGCAAAAGTAGTCACAGTAGGAAGTTAATCACCATTTCTCTTTTCAAGTCCTAAAAATACAGAATACTAGAGATAGCTGCCTAGATCAGCATAGTTTCAAAGCCAGCTTTTACTTACTCATCACATTTAACCTATTCAAAAGTCCACTGAAGTAGTTAGGGATTACTTAATTCAACTAATAAATGAGCAATAAATTTAATAAAAAGTAAAACAAATGAATGTGGAAACTCTGGTTTAATATAGAGAAATGACTTTCCCAAGATCAGGAGGTTAGGCAGTACTTGAATGGAGATTATTCTGGCTCCTGGTCAAGATCTCTTTCAACTACAGTACATTGCTTCTGATTGTTAGTGGCATTTACCACCATCATTACTATTTCATTACTAGAGGATTTCAAAGTAGGGGAGGAGGACTTTTTCCAAATGAAAAATATTGTGAAGGCAACGTGGCTTAAAATTTAGCCTATGCTTATTACCCAACTCAGCTTTGCTTTTACTTGTACTGAAATGAAATAAATTGAGCTAATTGTGACAATTATGTTAATGCGGTTGAATAGAAATGACAGAATCAATGCATTTCGCTTTTTTTAAAAATTTAGGTCTTCTAACATTTGTAAAGTGCAATAACAAAATGTCTGTATGTAAAAACAAACAAAAACCTCTAACCAGTCTAAACAAAAAATAGCAATAATTAAACACATGATTTTTTTTTCCAGTATAATCTATATGACAGCACACACCTCACAGGATAGAAAATACCTGAATATTTATTTGACATTTGCATTTTCCATTCCAATATTTGCCGTCAGATGACTAGCCTGATTATAACACGTTTGAGTTGTTGTTATGACCAACCTACTATTGTGTCTTTGGCTGGTTCCCTGAATTTATAGCTATTTCGGTATGAGTTTAATTCACATCTCTCCAAAAGTTAGCAATGAATGTTTTCAGTGTTCTAGTGGATACTCTATTTTATTTCTAATAATAATAAAAGAAACTTCAATTATATTATTGTTACATTAAATACATATGTTTCATTTCATAAACAACAAAGAACACTCTCTTTTTTCTGTTTAATATAGTTTTAATTTTTCTATGTGGACAGAAGTAGCATGTATTCATATTTGCTCATAAGTGCCTAAATTTAATTTAAACCTCCAAATAGTTATTTAATATCTGACCCACTATAAACTTTAATAAAAGTAAATACATATTACTTTAACTGTTTTGGCTAACCTAAGCAGATTCTTTGGGTAGTGTTTTAGATCAGAACAGTAAACTGAATGTGTGCCAGATACTATGTTAGGTGCCTTACATACATGCCTTAAAGAATCATAACTGATGATGATGATCTGAAATTGTAGATTAAATTGATTAAAGCATAAATAACATAGGTACCATGTATGGAAACTTATTTTTAAAATGCTTTCAGCAAACACTCTTTCGGATACCCTCCAAAAAAGATTTATAGAGTACTGCCTTGGGAATTAGGAAACTGAGATATAATTCTACTAATCAAAATAGTGACAGACATGCTGGGTGGGTGCAGATGCTTGTGATAGCTTTGTGTTAGGCTCCTTACAGTTTTCTGGAGCCCCATTCTATTGTCTAATGAGTAATAGCCTTGACTATTGTAACATCCTGTGTATGGAAAAATTTCAGATGTTCAGAGCCTTCCTGGTAATGTAATACCTGGGTTACTAGAGTGATCTTTCTAATCTAGCTTCAAAAACAATAGCAAATATCCAAAAAGTAATATCCTTTTGTGAAATGTGGTCTCGTTTTATTTACAAATGATGGATTTTACTTCTTGCAGATGTGTCTTGCTGAATCGGGGCTCTCTTACCCCTGCCATCGACTGACAGTGGGAAGAAGATCTTCACCTGCACAGACCCGGGAACAGTCTGAAGAGGTAAGCCTATTTTCCAGCTTTTCAATGAACGTCAGACCTATACTCCACCCACCTGCCCACTTCCTATTCTTTTTTTATCTGTCACAGCAATGAATAGATAAAAGTTATGGTAGCGTGAATAAAGTCTCAGTAAATTCTTGAAGACAGAAACTTTCCAGCCAGGTTCTTACTAATGTGTTTTTTGTTCTGTAAGTTTCATGTTTCAACAGACAGAATTCAGGTGGATTGGTTGAAATGATTTTTACTTAGCACTGTCAGGTTAACAAAGGGATTTTCTTTGCTACTGACTGTATAGTTGAGCATTAGGGTTGATTTTGAAGGTCCTTTAACTCTTTGAGTTGGCATACCTTCTACGATCCAGGCTATGTGCTTGATACTAGGTAACAAAGAATAACAATATACCTATACCTAGGTGCTCAGAGTCAAAGGCAATAAATTAGTAAACTAATAATAATTGCATAATATAATAAATGCAATGATAGCAGTCAGCACACACAGGGTGCTGTAGAAACAGAGAAAAGAAGCAGATAAGATTGAATATGCTTGTGTATGGGATATGCCTGTGTGTATGTCTTTGTGGGTGAGGGCAGTATTAAAAGACAGTATCTTTTCCTTGGCTACAAATAGCATTCTTTGTCCAACTATGACTAGTTATAAGGGAATGGGAAAGTGAGCCTGAACATTTCAGTTTATCCATTTAAAAAGTATTTCTCCTACTATGTGCTAGGAAAAATCATCACCATGACTTAAAAAGCACATGCAACATAGATCATAACTAAATAGCACAGAAAAAGTTCGTTTACACCACTGTTTCTCAGGGTAGAGCATGATCCAAATATTTAAAAGCTTGAGCTAGTTCAGTTTTCTACTTACATTCTATATAAAACAATAGAAACATATGTTTGCAAATTTTTGTTTAAACTGAATATATATTTTGGACACTTATTATGGAAGCTGCCACAGCACCTCTCTAGCTACCTTCTGAATATATACTTATATTACTTAAATATGTGAAAGACAAATGAGACTGCATAAGTGAAGTTCTCATCTATGATCATCCTATGAAAATGATAATTTGCTACTTTGGTTTTTAAACTTTTTTTTTTTTTTTTTGAAATCAACAAAGAAGGTTTTTCCCCTGCTACAAATATTACAGTACTATTTTCTTGGGCCTCTAAAAATGTTAATTTCTTTTAAAGAACCCATACCATTTTTTCCAGCACTTCATCTCACTACTCCTCATGAAAGAAAAAATGATACTGAGTTTCACTGCTTGACAAAAATTGCCAGAAATAATTTACTGAAAGATTTCTTTCTAATATTTCTATTTTTAGTGGCAAAAATAGGTTATGCTTCAACTCTTTACTAGATAAATCCACTAACATTAAAAGGTGGCCAACTAGCTTCACCCCAAATTTATAATTGTTCCATGCTCTTAGAGGTGACAGACACTGGTTTTACTTTTTTTAAATTTCTTTCTGTCACCTTCACCATTACATGTGTTCTTTGGGCTGTTTCTTCAACAGAAAGCAGTCAGTGTCACAGAGTGAGTAGTAGTTGTGAGACTGGAACTCTCTTCAAGTTAATAGAGAAGGGACATTAGGGTTAGGAGGCTTTGCCGAACTAAAACAGCCACAGGCTCAAGAATATCTGATTATCTGAGATAAGTCCATTATTTTTCCTTACCTGGCTAACTATAAATACCACCTTTTCCAAGGAGTTGGTAAGAAATGGGAAGGAAGCTATGACTTGTTTTTTATGTTATCATAGACTTATAAAACTGGAAGGGATTTTCATTTGGTTTCTACTCTTTTATCCATTCATCCCTCATTCATTTAAACATTTATTTAATGTCTTCTAGGTACCAAACATTAGACCATAGTCTGTATACTGAAAGAGGACACCCAAAACATCCCCTCAAAATATATGGGTGTTTTACCTCATGAGGCAACCAATTCCATTGTTGAGCAGCTCTGTCCTTCTATTAGGTTGGTGCCTCATGAGTAATTGTGGTTTTGGACTGGTGAATTTTAAGTGACTGTAACTAGGCTCAAACTCTTCTTTATTAATCAAAATCAGAACCATCAACAATCAACACATTTTTGCCAATGAGAAATAAGTTTGGTCATTCCTGTAGTGTAAAAATTCATGCTTTTAGGATTCGATGAACTCTTGGAAAGCATTTCTGCATCCTGCTGATTGTGGAAGCATTTTCCGTGCAGAAAGTTGTCAAGATGCTTGAAGAAGTGGTAGTCTGTTGGTGAAAAGGTCAGGTGAATATGGCAGATGAGGCAAAACTTTGTAGCCCAATTCGTTCAACTTTTGAAGTGTTGGTTGTGCAATGTGTGATCAGGCATTGTCGTGGAGAAGAATTGGGCCCTTTCTGTTGACCAATAGCAGCTGCAGGCATTGCAGTTTTCAGTGCATCACATCGAGCATACCTCTCAGATGGAATGGTTTCACTGGGATTCAGAAAGCTGTAGTGGCTCAGACCCAGCAGCAGACCACTTAACAGTGACCATGACCTTTTTTGGTACAAATTTGGCTTCAGGAAGTGCTTTGGAGCTTCTTAGTCCAACCACTGAGCTGGTCATCATTGATTGTCATGTAAAATTCACTTTTTGTCGCACGTCACAATCTGATCGAGAAATGGTTCATTGTTGTTGCGTAGAATGAGAGAAGACAACACTTCAAAATGATGAGTTTTTTTTTTATTTCTGGTCTGCTCATGAGTCACCCACTTATCAAGCTTTTTCACCTTTCCAATTTGCTTCAAATGCTGAACGGACCGTAGAATGGTCGATGTTGAGTTCTTCAACAACTTGTGTAGTTGTAATACGATTAACTTCCATGATTGCTCTCAGTTTGTTGTTGTCAACTTTCAATAGTTGGGCACTACATTCCTCATCTTCAAGGCTTTTGTCTCCTTTGCAAAACTTCTTGAACCACCACTGCACTGTACGTTCATTAGCAGTTCCTGGGCCAAATGCATTATTGATGTTGCAAGTTGTCTCCACTGCTTTATGACCCATTTTTAACTCAAATAGGAGAATCGCTCAAATTTGCTTTTTGTCCATGTCTAAAATAAATATAAAATAAGCAGCAAGTCATTAGCAAAATAAAGTGAGAAATGCGCATTAAAATGATGTATAACATAACCACATTTAAGAATGTATTCTAATATCAAATTTTCAACAGTGTAAAAACCACAGTTACATTTATACCAACCTAATATTAAACTGAAAGGTATGTCTCTGTAGCTTCCACCCAATGGTTCAGCTTTTTTCTTCTGGTTTTAACCCTTCTTCTGCATGACTTAATATTTTTCAAAATAATTACCATTTTGCTGTGACTGTCTTTGCAAAGGTTTGAGTTAGGAAGGAGATATTTGAGACCTGTAGTTAAATTCAAGTTTTGAATTTCATGAATTAGAGTTATATGGCCTCTAGCTGGGGAAATTTTATTTCGTACATTCTCCTCTGGCCCTACAAATACATTATTTTATGATAATTTAACATTTTCTCTTTCCTTGCTCTCCTTCTCTTGCTCGTGAACCTTCCTTATGGTCTTCCCATATTCTGGGTACGCAGCTAGGTTCCAGTCTCATCTCTTCGTAGCTGCTTGGGTAGGACAGTATAGGGACCTTCTGGATCCAGGCTCCTTGGGAGTTAGCTAATCTTCAGTTGACAGCAGAGGAGTACTCCAAGAATAACAATAAATAAACAATAACAACAACAAAAAAGAAACCAAAAATTTAAATTAGTTAATGTTAAAACCATGGTTTATAACTTCAGTTAAAGAAATACCTAGTGAATGCTCACTATGTGCTAGTCAGATGACTCTAAAGTGATAATTTCATATTATATAATGAATGAGAAAATTGAGGCAAGCACAAGACACAAAGGGAGCACAGTATGGGGGTATAACCTTCAAAAATGTTTGCAGGCAAAAAGCCTTGTTTACCCTATCCACCACCACATTAGGTAGCATTAATACCTAGTTTAGTGCCTGGTGCATACCAACCAGCCTTGTGAATGAATACTTAAAAAAAAAAAAAAAAAGAAAGAAAGACTAGAGGAATTGACATCCAACTCAAACTATAAAGAATGAGTTACACGCAGTCAGCCAAACAAAGAAACATGGAAATAGTATTCCATTCAGAGGAAGCGGCATGATCTAATAAGTAAATGGGGAGAGATGAGTGCAGTTTGGTATTTGTGCAAAACAAAATGGGAGACACAGAAAAGAGATGAGGTAAGGGGAGTAGTTCTTATATGTCTAGTGGAAACTTGTACCCTGGGGAACCATAAAAGGTTGCTAAGTCAGGAATGGTTAGGATTTTGTTTTGTTTTGTTTTGTTTTTGCCCAATTACATGTTTTAGAGAAGAGCACTTTGGCTGCAGTGCAGAGGCTAGATATGAGGGAAGCAAGACTAGAGAGAGAAATCAGATATGACTGTTGTACTGGTACAGGCAAAAGATAATGAGATCCTGAACTAGAACATCATTTGTAAAAAGAGAGGATGTGGATTAATGGAAAAGTAGTAGGACTGGTAACTGATAGGATCTGTGGGAGAAGAGAGAGAGGAAAGACATAAGAATGATACCTAGGTTTTGGCTTAAGTGACAAAAGGTTTATTCATTATTCATTCAATAAATTCTGATTGCATATCTCCTCTACACTTGGTATGGGTCTAAATACTGGGAATATGGCTGTGAATAAAGCAAAGTCTTTCCATAAAGGAGTTTGTACCTAACCAAAAAAAAAAATGAAATTAAACACAGATAATTGCCAAAAGTCTGTATTTCAGTTTTTAAAACTTGATGAGATAAATATTTATCTTTCTCCACCTGTGGTGCAGTGCCATAATACTGTTGGCTCCTGAACACAGGCAGACAAGCTAAATAATAATCCAGTTCCTCCTGAACTTCTCTATCTGAATGCCCACTGCAGATGCTTTCTGTACACAAATCCATGTCCTCACCCATATTAATGCTTATCATCAACCCAAGCCAGAAACTGTTCATTGCAGTCACTGAGGGACTTGCTATTCTTTGAAACTGTCCCATTGATCTGATACATCAAGATTTTATGACTCTTTCTTTTTTTCTATTCAAATAAGGGGATTTTCATTGTCAGCATAAAATTTGTTACCCTGCTGTGTTTGTTGAGGAGTTTCTTGCTATTAGAGTTTATGCTCTGCTCATTGTCTTGATTTTTACCCCCACTAACCTCTCCAACACCGTAAGTAGAAGAGGTCTTGCATTTTTATCCTCTCCCTTTCTAGTAGTTCTCCTCTTCATCCTAAAAACATGTTCAGATCTTCTCATCCTAAAAAGAAATACTTCAAACCTGGCTCCCCCTCAAGCTTTAGCGTCTTTACTTTTCTTTCACAACCAAGCTTCATAGAGTAATTTATACTGGATGACACTATTTCTTCATCTTCTGTTCACTTAACTAATTACAACGTGGCTACTTTCTGTCTACCATGTGACTGAAAATGAATTTAACTATTAGAGTCAGATAATAGTTTTTGTAAGATACCACACTTTACCATGTCTTTTCATTTTCACAGCCACCTTTGTGGGCTAATATTAGTCACACTATACAAAGGGGATGAGAAGACACTTACCCAAGTCATACAGAAAATTGTTGAGTGTTCAGTTTCAAGTCTTCTGATTGTTGATTCAGCCTTCTTTGTTGTGTTTTCTTTCCTTCCCTTTTTTTATTTTTTTGTCATACTACTATAGCTATCTCTCTCCTAATTTTCATCCTCCTGAACCTGTTTACATACAGTTCTTGTCTCCATTGAAATTTTCTCAGACCTTGCTTCTAAGATTCTTTCTCTCAGTTGACTTTCTAATCTTCAGTAGCTATCTCTCCATCACTTCTACTGTTTCTCCTTTTTCCCAATTGAAATATTTGTATATATTTACATATTTATGTACATAATATATAATAGTTATACCATATGTATGTATTCTGTAAACTCTTAATCCTTATCACTTCTTTCATTTTTTTAACTGAGTCATCTTATTCCTGTAATCTCAACTATTATTTATATGCTGATTATTTCCAAATCTAAATCTTTACTTGGCCTCTTTCCTGGACTGCTAAGAAGATTTTTTTCCTATCTGCCGTAGTGGATGTTTTGCCCTCTGCCTGTTGGATGTTTTGACCTGGTTGACCTACAGCTTCCTCAAATATATTCTCTCTGAGAACTGGCCTTAGTATCCTCCCTCATCAGACCTGACCTCTCTACTGACCACTCAGTCACCCAAAATCTTGGTGTCATATTTGCCTCTTCCATTTTTTTCATCCTTGGATCTAATTAGTCAACAGTTCCTATTAGTTCTGCTGAAGTATATTTTAAGTCTGTCCCCTTCATTCAGTTCCTATGGCTACTACTCAGGTATAGGCTTTGAAGTCCTCTTCCTTAGAACTTTGAAATAGGTTTCCCTTCTTATGTCTTTAGGTCTAATCTGCCATATGCTGCCATACCACCCTATACACACACACACACACACACACACACACACACACACACACAGAGCCATCCTAGAGTTGTTCCCTTGAACGGCCCTCTGCCTAGAAACCTTTAGTGATTTCTTTATTGTTGTCAGAGTAAAGTCAAAATACCTTAGTGTTCCTATATAAGGCTTACCATACTCTAGTTCCACCAAACCTTTTGCCCTTATTGCTAGTTCACAATCCTCTTCCATACATGATAATTCAGCTTGCTTTTCTGATTTCCGTATAGATTTTTAAAAAAATATTAAATTCCTTGCTTAAGTTTTTTCTCTGCCTCAAGTATAGCTCCCTCCCCACCAATTTTTCATTACACACACTCCACAACACTGATATCTTTTGATAAGTTATGGATTAAATATTAGCACTCATCTGAAGCCTTGCACAGTCTTCTTCACTGGTCCTAGAGTAACTAATCACTCTCTCTCTCCTTTATTCTCCAATAGCCTTTGCTTATACCATTATTGTATCCCTTATCACACTGAAAAAGACATATTTGCAACTAAATATATCTTCCTTTAAAATGGGAATTTGTTGACTGCTGGAACCATGTTTTATCTCGGTTCCAGCTTTTGACCTGGTACTGTGACATAAGTAGTTGGTAAGGGATGTATCTGCTTCAGTTATAAGTTTGCCTCAGTGCCAAGTATGTACGCATTTTAAATTTTTGTCTCAAACAGTTTGGTTATTATATCCTTTAGGAAGTTTGCCCTGATCTCTCCTACTCTCAGTGAACTAAATGCTGTCCTGAACTTCATTGTCATAATACTTATCACTAGGTATTATAATTACCTTTATATTTTACATGGTTTGTTTGGTTTTTTTGCTTTTTTTTTTTTTTGGTATGTGGGTAGCTCCCTGACTGGTAATTGAACCCAGGCCACGGCGCTGACAGCACCAACACCGAAGCCTTAAGCCACTACACCATCAGGGAACTCCCTATATGGTATTTTTTGGCACAGGTCTAGGCAGTGTGGCACTTAGTAGGGGTTTTTTAAATGTTTGTTAAATGATAAAAGGAATAAATGAATATAATAAATAGATAAAATAGGATCACAGATTTTTTTAAAACTATTTTTAAAATTCTGAAGAAATAGTTTCTCTGGATTCAAAGAATTTTAGAGCAGCCATGACTAAACCAAGAGATTATCTATTCTCATCAGCAAACATTAATGGAAAAAAGATTGTTTATCTTATTTTTTAGAAAAAGCTTTTCCTAACCTGTTAGATGGCTGATAAAAAAAAAATGTGAAGAGATTGGGAGTCCCTTATACATAATTAAGTAGCTCATTCTTGCAGATACTTCAATAATTCATATTTGAAATATACTTTTTCAACAAAATCTGCTTTTTAGAAACCTCCCTTTGAAGATGTTGTCTTTGTAGGATTTTGCTTTCTGGTATTTTAAGAGATTTGGGAATTGTAGGTATACTTTGTAAAGACAAAATGAATAATGAGTTACATAGGCACAAAATTAAATCACCATCCTAGTATGAGGCAAAGTCCTAATGTTATGGAAACGGGCTGTTATTTTCATGCAAAGTGAATTAGGAGAAGGGGTAGATATGGGGGAATAAAGGTAAAAGGGGTGAGAAAGATGATGTGTAGAACATTTTCTTTCTTCTCTCTGTTCTCAAACCCTCCTTCTTAATGTGATGCTTCTTGAAAGGAGGGATGAGTACTAGGCAAGAATAAATGAAGGCTGAGATGACAGTTTAGCTATCATAGAGGATGTGAGGTTTGTTGTACTGGACCTTTGTTTCTTTCCACTTGCCTGTGAACCTGGGGAAGCATCCAAAAGGAACATGTAGATTCTGAGCCTTTACCTGTTTAAGATTGAGCCTCCAAGTTCAGGGGAACTTTCTGCTCCAGATATTTGCCTGATACAGGGAATTCAGGCACAGTTATGGTCTTAATAAATGTCTTGTTTGGTAAAGGAGGTTCCCTCACTACTTTGAAATGAGAAGGGGTCTTTGAATTTTTAAGTTGCTGCGTTGCTAAAATCAGAAGGGAATCTTGGCTCTGCAAAGCAAAACACTGAAGTATAGGATTAGGATCGCAAATAGAACCAAGGCTTCTGTGGGAGATAGTGGTATAGTCAGAACAGCAGAGAGACTTCTTAGGGAAAGGACCACTCATTTTTATTCATCCAATGAGTATGTGTTCATTATCTTCTCTGTTCAAACCATTGGGAAGGCTATCTTTAAGATAAGAGGGAAAATGTTACAGTTCTGGGCCTTAATGCTTGGTTATGCCCAAGGAGGTAATACTAAGCCTACTAAGTCAAATGGAGTAAATATCTTGGCTTCCTCATTTGGAACTGTTAGACTCACTAGAGCAGTACTTTCTAACTTGTTTCATAGTGTCCTGGGAGCCTTCGGAGGTACTCCAGCTGTCAAAGGGATATGAGGAAGAAAAAGCGAAGCCCAGGAGCTATAGGCTCCCTGCATCAGCCAGAGTGACCTTAATTTTTATGTATTATATGCACTGAACTTTTACACAATACTAGTTTGCTAGGGGCTAGGCGAAGGAGGTAACCCTATGAGAGAAGTTTGGAAACCATTGATGAGATATCTTTAAAATCCTTTGTAGCTTTAAAATCTATGATTGTATAAGTAGCTGAACTTGAACATCCCTTCTAGCTAAGTTTTACGAGTCTTTGATCCCAAGTTTCTCTTAATGCTTTTCTGGCAAATATTTATCTCTAAGTTAGGTTCTTCATAGACTGAAGGATTAAATAGTTCCCCTATTTTCATAACTTAAGTACATAGCATCATATTTTAAAAGATAAAAATTTCGTTTACTAAATAATCTTTGTAGACTTTATTTATTGAACATAGTACGTAGAGGCATTTAGTCAGATACCTTGCTGGGACCTCATTCTCATCCAAGGCATGAATATTTGTTCACAACTCAGTTTGAATGTTTTAAGTCTCAATATTTTTGAAATCTCATTAGAATCTGGAGATCAGCAGCCTAGTTAATGTTTTGAAGTTGTTTTTAATTGTAATACCTTAAATCTCAGTTGATGTTGCTGAAAACTAAATAAGCAGAACATGTTTATCAGTGCCCAGCATGTAAGCATGTAGTATGTTCTCAACAAATGCTTATTTAATTGAAGCATCATTTAATAGCCTTCAGTTTACAAAGAGCTTTCATATATAGTATATTTCATGTTATCTTCCAATAACACTGTGAGGATATTGAACCATATTCACTATGAGAAATTTAAGAACTAGTACAGTAAGGAAGTGTCAAGTCTGAAGTTGCTACTTTTGCTGGCAAATATATTAATAGATTGGGGTGGGCTTTTTGAAAGACTCATATAGCTTACTTTGTCTCTGATTTCTTTGATTATACCTGTCTTCTCATTTATTGAGCAAATATTTATTGAGCACCTAATTGTAATATTACATGCTAGAGATAATACACTCAAAACTCCCTGTTTCCATTGAGTTTGTAAGCATCCTTCATTTTACCCTTAGTCTCCAACCTTTAGTCTTAGGGTTATCACTGTAATTTAAAAATATATATAAACCTTAAATTGAAAATAATCTTTGCTCCAGCAAGTAGCTTCTTATTTAATAAAACTTTTATAATGCTAAATGTTATTATATAACTTATATTTTGGAATTCAGTTTTCTAAAATTAATATGAAACTAATCAGGACTTTCCTTAAATAGCAAAGCACCGATGTTCATATGGTTAGTGATAGTGATGGAGATGACTTTGAAGATGCTTCTGAATTTGGGGTGGATGATGGAGAAGTATTCGGTATGGCGTCATCTGCTCTGAGAAAATCTCCAATGAGTGAGTATTAATAACTCTTTGGGTTCAGCATTGTAATTCTCCCTCCCAGTGCAGAAACTTATGAAGAAAAGTGAACTTAAAAAATCTTCCTAACTTTCAGGTTTGGGGAGATAAAATATAGCAACAAGTAGGCATTATTCATTAGAGCAAGAGTCTCTTGAGTTTGTATTTTATTAAGCTCAACATTTCCCAGTGCTTTAGTAAAATTTATTAAAAATGCAAGGGAATATAACTTTTGTTTTACCTGTATAATTAATTATAAACTGTCTCTTTATTTTAAACCTAGTGGTTGATAAATAGTAATAGCTGTACTTTCTGTAACTATACTTGTTTCCCCATCTTATCGGAGATACCAGTTTTAAAAGTAGTAATAATTACTTTTCCTTTCACTGGTACCCATCTTTGGAAGGAAAAAAGTAAATTAAATATGACATCTTCCTCACATCCACCTTATAAAATGCATACTATAGAATCACAAGTGGTTGTTACATGCAAAATGACCATTAAATAAGTCCTTAAATGGCTTAATTACTCTGATATTAGGGAACTCCTGTGGGTAGAAATTGATATGATATTTACATAAAATTGACTGTTTTCCAGATTATTAATATCTTTAAAATACCTTAAGATCTTTTTTATACGAGGTCTGACGATTAAATTCATAACTAGCCACCATGTGCTTACATTGGCAGCACTGTACAACAACTCAGTAAGGTTTCATAACCTTGGTATATCTGTGTCTCACAGCTGTGTTCATGTCATATGTGGCAGTATCTTGCTGAGTGGCATTCATTATTGTGGTTGCATGTTTTTGTGTATCCTCATGAGGATGTCCAAGCTTGAATTAGAGCAATGAACAAACATTAAATTTCTGTTAAACTTGGCAAGAGTGGAAGTGAAATCAGGGATGTATTAGTCCAAGTTTATGAGGATAATGCCATGAAGAAAACAGCAGTGTACAATGGATTAAACATTTTTGTGAGAGGAGAGAAAGTGCCACTGATGAGAGGTCAGGGTGGCCAGTAATGAGCAGAACTGACAAAAATATTTCAAAAATTCATCATTTGTGTGTCAAAATCATTGGCTGACTGTGAGAAGCATAGTAGACCAAGGAAACATCGATAGAGAAACAGTTACAAAAGTCTTAACTAAAAATCTTGGCATGAGAAAGCTGTGTGCAAGAATGGTCCCAAAGGAGCTCAACAATGAACAAAAGCAAAGGAGAGTCAAAGTTTGCCAAGACCTTTTGAAGAGGCAAGATGATGTTTTGCACCATGTTATCACTGGTGATAAAACATGGGTGCATCAATACAATCCTGAAGCAAAGTATCAAAGTGCACAATGGAAATCAGCTACTTCTCCATGACCAAAAAGGTTCCATCAGTCTAAATCAGGGGTCAAAACAAAGTTGCTAACTTTTTGGGGGATTGTTCATTATGAATTTGTACCAACTGGACAAGCAGTCAACCAAGTTTACTATGTGGAAGTGCTGAAAAGACTGCATGAAGAAGTTAGATGAAAATGATCTGAACTTGTTGCCAACTCCTGGCTCTTGTATCACGGCAGTGCATCAGCTCACACAACACTGGGAGGGAATTTTTAGCCAATACACAAATCATAGTTATTGATATTCAGCAATGAGGTATGTAGTAGCACTTTTTCTAGGATGAGTTTGTGAACTTAATTTTCAGACCTTGCATAATTTAATGACATGATAGTATTTCAAGAAAACATTGAAATCTTAATTGATTTCTGGCACATATTTTAAATGCATATTAGCAGGATGTGTCAGTTGGTTTTTCAAAATTTACGAGCTTGGAATTTTTCTGCATTTTTTTTAAGGTTTAATAAAATCTTCTAATGTATATCAAGTTAAAATGCCTCCTCAGATATATCACAGAAGCTAAAATTTAGTTTTATTTCCTCTTTATCGATTGATTAAATATATTTCTTATATGTGGGATTAGATGTTATGTGGTTTGTTTTTTGTGTCTATTTGTTTTTTTTTTTGTTTTGTTTTTTTCTTTTGTTTGTTTTTTAGTGCCAGAAAACGCAGAAAATGAAGGAGATGCCTTATTACAGTTTACAGCAGAGTTTTCTTCAAGGTAGGGTTAGGACATTAACTGTATAAAATTGATGTTCCTTTAATGCAACTGTGATTTTTCTGGAGCTATTATAATCATAGATTGATTGTTCTTAAAGTATTCATGGATACATTTATCAATCTATATATTCCTGATAGTGAAACCCATAGTATTCCATGTCATAGTATTCAGATAACCAGTAAACCATTTATGCCACTTCGGAGATGTATTCATCTTATCTGTATATCTTTATTGAAGTACAATGAATGTATCACTACTTTAGTATCCTGACTATATATCCAAAGGACTTGGTTATAGAATACTACTTTTTAATGTATCCTAGGACAAATGAAATATCCTTTACAATAATACAACATAAAAAGGTAATTTAAATTTTTTAAATATAAGTGAATTCTTTTTAATTTTTGTTTTGGAATAATTTAATATTTTTTCTTTTAAGAGTCTAATATGACATGTTTTATATGCATATGAGATTCTCCTGAGTTGTTTAAATAAAGACAATTTAAATATTTAAACCTAAATTTTTATATAAATTATATTTCTCTTTAGTTGTATTTTCTGATGTAATATTATAGTTTGGAAACTTTGCAGGATACCATTTTTTCCTTCTCTGTTGGACTTACAGAATAAATGAACTAAAATGGAAAACTAAGGCTACTGTAACTCTGAAAATCTTAACGAAGTAGGAACCAGGAATTGCTACCTATAAATGGCATGGTTTTATGGTACTTATTAAGTACATTTGCTAGAGGTACTTGAAATTCCAGTGTTCTAAATATCATTATAGACAAGAAGAATTCTGAACATTAATGACACTGATTCCCAAGCCTTTAAAGAAATGTTTTAATGTTGGTCTGTTCTAAAGAGCCATTAGCCCTGACATTTATTAATACTGTAGCTATTGGTTAGACTTGTGAAACTTTGAAGAAATTTGAAATGTATTTTAATTAATAGACATAATTTTTCCTGTAGATATGGTGACTGCCATCCTGTATTTTTTATTGGCTCATTAGAAGCTGCTTTTCAAGAGGCCTTCTATGTGAAAGCCCGAGATGTAAGTGCCATCTTACCTTTCCTGATTAAAAAGTGTATCCCATAGGTTTACCACCAGGCCTGAGGCAATGCTTAATGTTTTCTGGTTGTTTTTCATATTGAAGACTTGATTTTGTTTCTGGTTCATCTACCAACCCAATCATCAGCAAGATGTTCATTTCAGATGGATAGTAACATGATAGCATACTGCTGCCTCTTACTGAAGTCTTGTCAAGCTCTGAAATGGTGTTTTGTGTAGAGAGAGAGAAAAAAGACAAATATGCTTAGAGAGGACCAGGCTACTTATTTGTATTCTTTGCAGTTATGTTACATAATTGACAGGTTCTTGCTAAAGGATTTGTCCTTCAGTCTTCTGCAAAAATGACTATTCCATCTAAGAGTATATATTTAATATCTGCAATATTGTTTTCCCCAAAAGTCGCTTTAGACAACAAAAGGATTCCTCCTTAAATGGAGAAATGGGCTTTACAATCTTGAAATCAAGTAGATTGAAGTTTACAACACAAATTGAGAAAGTACATTTTAAGTAAGAAGGTTCTATGCAATCACTCTATATGTTAACACAGAAGTTGAGACCTCAGTAGTATATAGCTCCTACCTATCTGTACAGCTTCAGCTCTTCCCATTCCCTGCCTTATACTTAATAAATCTAGCAATAATGTACCATTTTATTTCTCCATAATCTTACTCTTTTGTCATGCTTCCCCACTGTCCGTAATGCCTTTCATCCTGCTCTTTACCTGGTTAACTCCTGCTCTTCCTCTGTGACAACCTTTCCTGACTCTTCCACTACTCTCACATTGACTGCATCTACTCCTTCAGTATTTTGCAATGGCACTCTCTACTCATCTTATTGTTATTCATTTATTAACACATTGCTTATAATTATCCATTCTCTCCAGAAAGTATCAAGCCATGTAATATGAAAAATAGAGGCATTTATGGCTGGATTTTTTCTGGACAGCCCTTGTATATGTCTTCTCAAGAGACTGTTTTCTTTTCAGCAGTGACTATGTATCTTACATTCTTATACGTAGTAAATGCTATATATGTTTAATGAAAAAAGAGAGGAAGGAATAGTGTGTAGATGGAATAGAGGGAAAATTATTGAAATTAAAGAAGGCAAGGAATTTTGAGAAGGGAGTGCAAGGATGCCTCTGAAATTTGTAGTTCCTAATTTCTGTTAAACTCTGTGTGACCTAAAGAAAAATTTATTTTAAAAATTGAATTTCATGACAATAATTAGTAATCAAACTTAGACTTATCATTAAAAGTTTAACTAAGTAGATTAAGAAATGTAAACATAAAATTCTTTACCCTAAGAACTGTGGAAAACCCATTAAAGAGGCTGTTTTAAACATCTGTTTTTTAAAACTGTTTAATCTATATAAAATGAAAGTTATTTTTGAAGAAATGCATATTATGATAATACATGTTTATACTTCCTATAAATGCAGGTGTATAGAAAGTACTAAAAGCAAAAAGAAAATATTTTAACACAGATTAATAGTTATCTTTATGATATGTGCTTTTTCCATAATTTTTATTATATTTTGATAAATACATTTGTACATACTTAATATAAAGTTGAGTCATGTTATAATTTTGTTAAAACAGCTTATTTTCACCTTTTAATATGATTTTCTTAATTGTATTTTATATTTTAACTTTTTATTAAAACAATTTAATACAGAAAAAGTAAAACAATGATATAGTAAACAACCAAATTATACCTAGATTTACTAATTACTAACATTTTGCCCTATTTGCTTCTATATACAGTGCATTTAAAAGTTTTAATGGAGTTTTAAGCCTTAATAACTTCATAAGTTTACCTGCGACTCCCTTTTAAAAGACTGTAATTTGAAATTATTTACATTTTTGTACTTATTTAAATATGTGATTTTCATGAAAAATGACTTATGATAAATTCTTGTTTTAGTTCCTCACTGATTGAAACTGGCAAACATTGATTGAAACAGAAAATAAATTTACAACTTATAATCTAAATTTACAAAAACAAATAAATGTAAAAGAAATAAAGTTCCATATGATTTTTTAAAGTTTGTAGCCATTAAATGTTGGAAATTATTAAAACTTAAAACTATAAAAAAAACAGGATACCCTTGTATATTCATTATTTTTTGCTAAACCATTGCATAATACAAGTATATTACAGTAATCATATTTTACCCCTAAAAAGATCTGCATGCATTTTTCAAAAATAATGATATTCTCCTATATAATCACAATACCATTATTACATGTAACAAAATTAACAATAATTTCCTAGTATCCAGTATAGATTCACATTTTAGAGTTCCCTGATGGGGTAGTGGCTTAAGGTTTCGGCGCTGGCACTGTCAACGCGGTGGCCTGGGTTCAATTCCCAGCCAGAGAACTACCCACATACCAAAAAAATAAATAAATAAATAAATTAATAATAATAATAATAATAATAATAATAATATTAATTCCTTAACATATTCAGGAATTCCTTGGTGGTGTAGTGGCTTAAGGCTTCGGTGCTGTCAACGCTGCGGCCTGGGTTCTATTCCCAGCCAGGGAGCTACCCACAAACAAACATATATATATATATATATATACACACACACACACACACACACACACACACACACACACACATTTTAGTTGTCCCCAAAATGTCTCTTTAACTGTTTTTTGTTTAGTTTTTTTTTTAACCATGATTCATGCAAAGATGATGAATTATATTTGGTTAGAATTCTTAAATCTGTTTTAAGCAAACACCCTCCCCTTCCTCTTTTGGTGATATTTGCTTTGTAAAGAAACCATGCTAAATGACTTACACATTGTTCCAAATTCTGGATTTCCATGATTGTTTCCTTGTGAGATTATTTGACTTGTTCCTCTATTTCTGTATTCTCTGAGAAGTGATTATTGGATCTAAAAGCTTTCTTCAGTTCAGAGCAAACTTTTTTGTAAGAATGCTTTGTAAGTAATACTGGATACTTTTACTATAACAGGATTTTTAATGGTTATAGAGTCTTTCATTGTATGGCCATGTTATTATATTTAAACAATCACTTATTGTTAGACATAAATATATTTGAAAGAATATCCAATTATAGCTTTAAAATAATTTATTTTTCAGTTCATTCTTGATAAGAATGTTTTTAGTATATGTCTGTTTCTGCTTTCCAGCAAGATTGCTAAGCAGTTGAAGTAACTGAAAAATGTCAAGGCCTTTATAATTCAAACCATAACTCCCCAAACAGGTGTAAACATCTTTTAAATCTCATTTAAAAATCTACTGTAAGATACACTATGTATATCTTGAACATCATAAGTTTAAATGAAGAAACTTATTTAAATACTCTGTGTATAACAGACAAAAGTACTTTTTACTAAGTGTCTTATACAATAAGCTGGCATTTGGATTTGTTCAGACTGATGATCCTCAGGAGCATGAACTCTTGCTTATTAATTTCTGGGTATTTCTAATGAAACAATTGAATTTTTTGTTTTTGATTAGTTTTTTGGTCTTTTAAGAGAAGAAAATCATGGGTTCATGTAATTAAATGTTTTGCTTCATATTATTTTCGTACCAAAACCCACCAAACTCTTTGGATTCCTAAACTGTCTTTATCCTCTTGTCCAGGGCTTTTTCTTTCCTCATTTCTCTTTTCCAAATTAAAGATCAACAGTTTATGCATTGTTTAATACATTACTCTGAACTTAAGTAAAATTTATCCACATTATGGATAAATTATTCAAAATTAATTCTATGCAGATACATTTATTAGAGTCATCAACCAAATTATACACATTTCTTTTTAATTAAAGAGTACCATGTAAATGGTACTTCAGATATTTTGCTCTGTGGTTTATAAAACATTTTCCTATGTATGTATCTCATTTAAATCCCACAAAAAACAAATGAAATAGGGACATATAATGTCAACATTACCATTGTAGGGATGAAGAAGCTCAGAAAAAAGACTTGCCCAAAGACACATAAATATTAAGTGAGGCCAAATTAGAGCTCGGGCATTCCAACACAGGTAAGTATAGTTTATACTATCCCAGCATACTTCAGTTTTCAATGCTAACTGCTGTACTGAATGATTCAGTTATCAAATTTCATATCTCCTTTTCAGATTTCACATTTGAGAGTTAAAGCAAATCTTTTTTAATACCATTTTTTAAAACTTCTGAATGAATCATTTTTAAGAAAACAATTTGCTAATGTTCAAATATTTTAAGGCAAGTGTGACCAATACTGTGGCATTCTTACTAAATTTCTTTCATGTTAAATATCACATGTTTAATTTAAACAGTGGGAGGCCCATTAATTTTACCAGGGCAACAGATGAGCCTCAAGCACCAGCATTCTTTACTTGAAGTGAGAAATTGAGTTCCAAGAGTAAATAAAAACAAGATTGAAGGTTTAAATCCTCTGCTAGGCTTTTTGAACTTATATACTCATTAAATGTTTATTGGAGTGGTGGGATTACAAAGGATTTGGGGAGCTTCATCAACTGGTATATAGTTAATCACTAAGTAAAACACTACATTTGATAAAGTGTTTCTCACGATGCCACATTCAATCCATCTTAATGAAAACTGCTTCAAACTGATTTCATTTGAGAGCACTTGGTTGTGAGAGTGCTCATAGTTCTTTCTGCCTTTTTCATGAGGAATTTACTATACTGTCCAAAGCAGAGCTCCAACTTCAGTAAAACAGGTATTCTATAATAAGTTCTTGTGTTTAAGTATATTGAGACAGTTTTGACTTTTGACAACGGATTGATTAATTTTATGACCTCTCCTCCCTTTCCCTTAACTATTAAGGACACTCATTCAGTCGAAGGCCATAAATATTTATCACATGCCAATTGGGATATAGGTTTCCTGCCCTTGAGATGCTCAGTCTAGTGGAGAAGATAAGACAATATAAACAAATCTATAGCGTATAACATGCTATAGAAGCAAGAGAACTGAACCTTAGAAGTTCAGGGAGATTTCTTGAGGAGGTACCTCTCACTGAATCTTATAAGATGACTAATACTTAGGCAAATAACAGGATTATTAAAAACAACAACAACAAAATGGTCTAAAGCAAAGACAATAAGATTAAAATGAGGAAACTACAAACTAAAAAGTTATGACAGAGACAAAAACATGCAAGACAGCGAGTTGGATTATAAGGCACAAGGCTCCGAAGATCAGCAAGGGCCAAGGTATAGAAGGAGCTGCGATTCCAGCATTACTTAAATTTAAAAGAGATACGTTGAATGAAGCTTATATTTTATCTTTAGATAAGTGAGAGCAGTGGTTAGCCTCATTAATTAAGGTTATAGAAGAGTTACTACTGGCTACATCATAATTCCCTGGGAGTTTGCTTTTAAAGGGTTCTTTTTCTCTTTATGTGGCCTTCCCACCTCTCATTCAGCTGTTGCTGAATTCTTTTCACAACAAACATTACTCTAGAGAATTATTTAGAATTTGTAGTAACTAAAAGCCAACAGCAATAAAAATCCCACTGCCAGGATTTGTCTCCCATGTGAAGGATTCTTCCTTTCCCAGAATCCTCTTGGGAGACTGCACTTTGATATCAGTAATCCTGTTACACCTTCTTAGATCTTTATTTCAGACCCGGTGCCATTTCCAACTATTACACATAAAATAAGGAAACCAGTGCTCAATTCTTGATTTCCCACTTACTAACTCTATGGCCCCAACCAAGTAATGAGCCTGTTTTTAATATATAAAAACAAAAGATGATCATCATACTGATAATATCTACTTTACATGATTATTTAGGATTAAATGGTATGCTACCTTGAAATTCACCCAGCTCTGTGGCTAAGGTGCTGTTAAGCAGTTATGGACAAATTAAAGAAATGTTTATAAAAATAACAAAACTGATTTTCTCATGTAATTCATGAACTAGCTGTAGGAATCGTTCCAGAAAGAAATTTTGAGAACCTCTCTGAGAACTCATTGCACTAAAATGAATGCTTTGCTTTAACAGTGCCTGTTAGTTATTGTTTTATTACATTTGTTTTTTTAGTCAGCTTATTTTAATATAGTGCTGGTTCTACTTCCCTCTTGTTAAAAGAAATCTAAATACCATCACTGATCAATTTTTTTTTTTAGTTAGTGAATTTCCAGGACTCCATCATCCAGAAGAACTAGCCAAACAAACTTGTGCTTTGGAAAATAGGCCCAGCTTGTCTTTTGTTTTCTTTTCAATTTAAATTCTTTAAAGGCAGACAGTGTTTTTAGAGTAATTTTATATGACAGCTAGGATAGTATCCTACACATGTGTGAGATAAGAACTAAGATGCTAATATAATTTTTTACAGTGTGTTTTCATTATACAAATAATGTGCTTGTTGCAAAGTAGTAATTATATAGATGCATTTAAAGTGGTGAGTTACCATATAATCCCAAACCTGAATATAACCACTATTAAATATTTTTACTTTTAAATGTAATTTTTTTAAAAAAATCTCCAAACATGTGTATCAGTAAAACTGTTGATATGTTTTATATAAATCCAGCTGTATCAAATATGCTTTTCTGTAATTAGATATTAACACTAAAACAGTACAGTGTTAGTGCCATATTTAGAATTTGCCTCTAATTTTCCAACTGAATTGACAGATTTACCTAATTTAAATTGTAAAAATCTTCAATGTCCATATTAAAATTATTTTTAAATGTGTTAAAAATGTATTAAATTCGTTTTAAGATGTGTGTAAAATGTTCTCAGTTTTTCACTATTCATCTTTTTGAGACACATATAACTATATAAGAAGCAGTATAGGTAAAATTTATTAAAATATCAAAAGCAAGGCTGATTTTCATTAATAGACTTCATCCATATTTGTATCATTGCTCCCACAGGGCTCTCCTTGGCCCTAGAAACTATTTGTTATTCATAATACCTATTTTAAAAGGATAAAAAGCTAAATTGAATCCATAAGTATTTTACATGTAAATTCAAGAAATCTATTTCATATCAAATTGTAAACATTTTCACTTAAAAATAAGAGGTATGGTAGAAGGAGTACTAATTAAAATTCTTGTGTTTGAATTCTGGCTCCCCATTTACTAGCTGCATGCTATTAACTAGGTTACTCAAACTCCCTGAGCATCAATTTCTATTTAAAAATTTGTATTGTAATACATACCTCACAAGGTTGTTTAACAAAAAATTAACGTAAATAAAACATCTTTGGAATGTATGTGCAACATCTTTGGGTTTGTTTGCTTATAGTTGATGGACATTGAATAAATCAGGCAGATTTGGATTTGAAACTAGGCCCGGAGACTGACTAGCCAAAGCAGCATATGACTATATGGGAATAAGCAGTGTGGTAGCAATTTGGTAGGATGGATTGAAAGAAATTGGTGGCAGTGAGACTGGGCAACTATGTATATTTGTATATGTGTAGTCATGGAGTGTCAGGGAATAATTAGAAAATATTAATACAGTTAATAGTACAGTGTAATTTACAAACTGTTTAGCTCCTAAATTTCACAACCTGTTAGCTTTTGTGTGCTTTTTTTATATATATGTATCTTCTAGTATCCTGTTTCTCCCACACTTTCCTTCACATGCCTAACAAAACAGGAGAGAATAATACTGCTTTTGTCATACACCTACACTAATGTGTTCCGGCCTTTCTGTCCTCTGTAAAGTATTTCAGGAGAATCGGTTGGTTTTGTATTTGCCTTGTCATTTACAGTCTTTTATAAATAACCATATTAAGAAAATTGAAGTATTTCTGATGTTAAGTAGTACACAGTATCTTTCTAAAGATATTGGAAACTTGATTTCTCTTGCATATACACTTTTGAAGAACTCCAAAAAGGGAAAAAGACAACAACCCAGTATAGGCAAACTATATAAGCAGGTATTTCACAAATAAGGAAGTAAAACAACTCATAAATGTGAAAAGATGCTTCAAACTTTCCATTAAAAAGTAAATACAGATTATTATATATTAGTATATTATTTTTACCCATCACAATGGCATAATTTTTCTGTATATATACTTAAGCATATGAGAAATAAGATAAATACAAGATCATTTACTATAGTATTGTTTATAATAGCAAAAAATTAGAAATGCCTTGAATGACATTTCAATCAGAAATACTATGAGGCTATTAAAAAGAATGAATCCACTTCATATATAATGTGTTGATGTGAAATTATGTTCAAGATATATTAAGTGAAAAAAGTGAGATGCATAATAGTGCATATAATATGTCTCATTATGCATTGTATAAATTATGTATATGTGTCGATAGATACATACATAGATTGTAAAAAATACCTGAACCAATCACTTACTGTGACTTCAACCATCCTATTGGGTTTTTAATATATAGAATATGGCACACATGGTATTTCAGGTAAATGTACACTTTGCTGTTACACTATTATAAATCCCAGTAGTCTCTGCATATGGGTATTAAATGGATTGGACCACATGTTAGTAGTAAAGGCTCTCCCTGATCTTTGCATGAAGACTAGACTAGATGCACACCAAGTAGCAACCTCCATCCTTTTGCCTTCATCCAATCATAGTTTCTACTTGGCCTTCTCAGAATAGGATCCCTTCCTCTCTTCTCACTGATAAATATGCAAGATAGAGCTTTCTGAATGACTACTCAGGTCATTTGCCTGAGGCCAGTGGCAGTTATAATCCCTTAAAAGTATGATTCAGGGCCACTGGAGGCTGTGAGCATCTTTCTGATGAGCCAGGAACTAATCTATAAATGTATGTATGCTTTCTCTTCAGATCTTATGGATTAATGATACTGTTCCTTAGACTATCATTTTGTGTATAACTAAGAATTTCTTATAGTTAGCCAATTGTAAAAGTCAGGGTTGGGTTTGGTTGCTTGTAACAGAAAAATAAAAAGTAATAATGGCTTAAAGAAAATAGAAGTTAATTTCTCTCTTCCCTTCAGGAAGTCCAGAGGTAGTCTGTCCAGGGCTGCTGTGGCACATCACAGAGTCAGAAGTTCAGTTCCTTCTATTACCTTGTTCCACTGTGTGGTACAATTCAGGTTACATCATACTTCAGTATAACTGCTAGAGCTCCACCTAGCACTTTTGCTTACATTGGCCAGAATTAGTTACATAGCCACACTTGTTTAAAAGGAAGCTGAGAAATGTATCCTTTCTCAGTTAGCTATTAACCCAACTTAAAAAATAAATAAGAGATGGATAGTATTTAGGGACTACTAACAGTTTTTGCCTCTTATATTAAATGAGCAGTTAAGAGTTACTATAGTTCTGTATATTTAAACCCAGCTTGTATTTATAATTTACAACATTCTGCTTTGAAATCTTCTAGACAGTACATGACAGTAGTGGAAAGTTACTGAACGTATGTACCCACAAGTCATTGAAATTCCTGTGATTTTTCAGGAAGCATGCATTATTATCAATACATTTTTCATTAAAAAATTACTGTTAATTTTTCTTCAATTCTTTATTACTGTGATTCCTCCACCCCAGAGAATATGGAAGCAAATGAAATAGGTAGGCTACTTGTTCTTTTTCTCTTCCTCTGTGGCCTAAAAGTGGGAAAAGGAAGTGTGTTTACCATTGCCTTTCAAAGTGGGTTCCTCACATTCACACTCATGTTGCTCTGATTGTTTAACAGGCCTGGGTTAACTAGGGGTAGTTGTCCCTCTCAAAAGAGAAGGGTGGAGAATCAGAAAAATCCTGCCTGCTCTTTCATGTGGCTGCTTTTCCAGTGTTCAGCGAGATGCAATCTTTGGTCTAGCCTGAAATTGCCTGCTTTCTTGTCCCCATACTTCCTCTGCCAGCCCCCACAAAGACCTTGCTGCCTCTCTGGAGTTTGTTATAATAGCCAATCACTTGAGCTTCTAATTTCCTTATTCATAAAAGCTTTAGTCACATGTTGTTCTTCCTCAATCATATTTCATGACCTGAGTATTATAGTTTGAGCAATGAAAACTGGTAAAGTTCTACACCAAAAGTCAGTGAACATTAGTGGGTTCATGCTGCCCTACCTCTATTCTCATTGTGTAGGTATATTTTTAGTCACGATTGTATGCTGGGCTGGACCTATGAACATCCATATACACAGGAACAAGATTATGGAAGTAGACAGTGTATTGGACTTATCTTAATTAGACCCTGGATTTAAAATAATAAATAAAACAGCTTTTGAGTTACTTTAGAGAAATTTGAATGTGGACTCTTTATTAGATGATATTATTGTGACAATATTAAATCTCTTAGGTGATAAAGACATAAAGTTATATAAGGGAATAGACTTGTTTCTTAGGAGACAAACACAAAGGTATTTAGGGTGAAAGTGTCATGATGTGTGCAATTTAAATGTTTCAGGGAGAAGTATAAAAAGAATGATAGAGCAAATATGGCAAAATGTTAATAATTGATAAATGTATATAAAGGATAAATGAGTGTTTATTATTGTATTAGTGTGTCAGTTGTTTGTATCTATAAACCATCCCCAAACTTAAAAACAAAACAAAAGAATAGTTGTGAGGATGATTCTGATTATGATGATGATAGTGATGACAGAAAAGAAGAGAAATGGAAAGAGGGGAAATAAATCCAAATCCCAGTTTATACGAAGGAAATTATTTTATTTTCAATTTATTTTAATTCTTATACTGAAAACTATGAACCTCTGCCATTTCTAGAGGTTATTTGTCATATCAACTTTAAAATTATTGAACATACAGCTGGATTGTGAGTGTTCTGGTGCTCAAAAAGAAGGTAGAGTACTCCTTTTCAATCCATCAGCAAATATTTTCTGAGTGTCTGCTCTGTGCCTGGCTTATTTATTACATAGTCAGCTCATTTCTTCCAGCTGTATGTTCTATGGTTCTGTGATGTTAAGGTTCTAAATATGATAGGTACTAGTTTAAGGCCAAGTCACATTGGTTGCTGTCAGCTTGGCATTTCCTAACCATCAATTTAGTACTTTAGCTCCTTGATTTGAATGCTACCAGTAGGAGAAATGAAGGAGCTGCATAATCTTTCATAGATTTTCATGGCTATTATTACTCTTGAAATTGCTTTCAAATCTTTTATTGTACATGGATAATCCTGGAAAATCTACATCCTAACAGCTGCATTTTACTACATTTTATTCATCACCTACTGTGGGCCAGGCATTGTATATAGGAACTTTACCTGCTTTATCCACATTCCTTACAATACCCATCTTGCCCCACGGTCACATAGCTAGTAAGAGCCAGAAGGCGGGTTAGACAGAGTTTTCTGTTTCTTTAAAACTAGGGGACTTTCCTTTACACTGTGTTATCACAACCTAGATCACAAAGAGGGAATCTGAGGAGAGTATAGCTATGCTCCTTGCCTTTGTATCAGACTAACCTACTCTCTGCCAAATTAGAAAGGACAAATAAAATGAAGTGTTTTAAATGTCTCAGTCTTATCACTTATCATATGGTATTGCAATTAAATTTTTGCTTCTACATGTACCACCCTCCCCCCAGTTCTTTGAGGACCAAGGAACTTTGTTTTATTCTTTATATTTTCAATGCCTGACACATAGGCACTCCACAAATGTTATTGAACTAAATTATTAATGGGCCAAAGAGGAAAATGGTTATAATATGGAAAACAAAACATTTTCTTATGCTTTTTCTATGTACTAGATGCCCTTTCTTCACGAAAGCAATTTTCTGATATGCTAAACCCAGTTCTCACTGTTTTGGCCTGTGTTTAATTGAACTCAATAAAATAATCAGAAATCTGAACTGGGGTTCAGTTAGCTGTGCTTATAATTTAATGAGAGATTTGTGTAGCCCAAATTTAGTAGCATCTGTATATTATTAAGAGTTTTTATGTGTTGTGTATTATTGCTGTAATAATAACAAAAGAAAATTTTTGTTGAATATTTATTATGTTAGAGAGAAAAGATTAGGTGTATTCTGTTTCCCTTTTTGAAAGATACTATGGGAGTACCCCAGCCTGAAGATCCTCTTCTGATACTCCTTTTATGATCTCCTTTCTCACAGTTTAGAGCTTAAAGTGAGATTTCTTTAAAGTGTGTTTTCCTGGCATCTCATGTTTAACAGTGTCAGGGGTTTTCGTCCCTGGAACGAAAACTGTTTCTCCAGAGCCTTTTTTCTCTCAGCTACCAGTGAAAAGAGGGGCGAGGCGAGCCAGTAGCTTACCACAAAGCAATGCCACCACAAAGAAAAGATTAAGGGTTTAGAGAGAGGTCAATGTGGGTTTTTCTCTAACTAAACACTTTCCTAAAGTTTCCTTGTGGAAAAATAATGAAGTCATCTCAGAGTTTTTAAAGAATTTTTATTTCTTTTTCACCGTCTGCATTCGCTTGTCTTCTCAGCATGGATGTTTAATCTTCCTAGGCTTTGTGAATTGGCCCAAATGAATAAGTGGTGAGCTGTCTCTCTAGGAGCTAGAGGCTTATTCTAAGGGCCTAATCATTGAGTAAACACATCTTTGCCCTCCCTCTCACAACTGCGATATAATAGTCTCGAGATTCTAGCACAGTAACCTGGATATTGCAGGGACCAATGCTTTGAAATGCAGAATGGTTGATCTCCAAAACAGACAGTGCCTGATCTTCGCCTGCTTCTTTCTTCTTTTTTTAAATTAAATATTGCCAAAGAGATGCTGTTTTATTACTTGATATTGTGCATTAGTGCCCTGGATTTCCAAGTTTAGTTTCAGTCAACACTGTCGGCTGCACTTATAGGGAACTCTGCATGTTGGGTTTCTTAGTAGCTTCTTCGGCACATGTGTGTTTGGTTTGGAAGAGCGTTTAAATTAAATCATTGAGAGAGCAATGTAAATCGCTAATCTCTTTCACAAAGTCTGAATGTTCTAGTGCAGTGTTCTTGAGAGAAATAGGCATTTTAAAGATTTAACCATTGCCATTGTTTGGTTAGAAATATGCTGATTTAAAAGTGGGTTGCACTCTCGTTCCCAGTGTCTCATTAAATGTAGTTGCCGAGATACGATCAAGCAGAAGTAGAAGTTGACATCCCTCTGTCTATTCAGCTAGAGAGCTCCTGAGAAGAGGAGCTCTGAATTTGTTACTGCTGCCAGGTTCACGTTCCTTTTCCTAAACCTACAGATTTCTAAACTCTGAGATTGAAATCAGCATTCAAGTTTCTTTCTTCAAACGTTCTGAGACGCATGCTAGCTGAGGGTTGCAAAGAAGACTGAAAGAGACCCACTCACTTGAGAGACTTTGTATAGAGGGGAAACCGGTAAACAATTATACTAATGGGAAAAGACAGAGGCCCAGAAAAGGAAACTCTTAACTCTGCCTGAGGGAATCAGGGAAGGTTTCATAGAGGCATTTGCTTTGAGCCTTAAAGGACCAGTAGGAATTTACCCGATAAGTATCTCTACAACAATGTAGCTGACAAACTTCTTAGAAGCCATCTCCTGTTGTATAACTGCAGACTGCAACATAGATGAAGAAGCCCTGCATCTTTCTTACTCTCCATTTTATCACCACTGCTTCCTGCTGAGCCTGGCACAAAGAGTATTTTAACAAATTCTTGTTGAATAAATGAGCCCACACTTGGAAGCAGCTCCTGTTGTCTCTGAAGCCCCAGAAGCACTGATATATGTATGAGTCGTGGCCTGTCTAGCATCTTCATATTCTTTGAACACTCTAGCCTTGCCTACAGTGCGGTTGATTTCCCTGCTACTACAAGAACAATAGACTTGGAGTCACTCAATCTGGGTTCTAATCTCAGATGTACTTATTCATAGCTGTGGAATTTAGGACAAGTCAACTTTCTGAACCTAAGTTTCCTTATATGCTATTAATATATGCTAATAAAATTAAGAATATTTTATAGGGTTATTTTGACTAAAGTAGATAATGGGTGTGTAACTAATAGTGCCTCCTTTTCATAGTAGTCGCTTTTGGAATCTTAATCTACCTGTGTACCTCTGGCTACCCGCATTTAGTAGAGTTTACTTTTGAAGAAAATATTTTAATCATTACTTTTTAAATTATTTTATTATTTATTATTATACTTTGGATTTTTTATCAGGATAATTCCATCAGATAAGTCTAACTTCATTACCTTCCAACATGAGTCTTACATTTTTTTACAAATGTTCTTTTTTTGTTTAGTGTCCCACACCTTTTTCTTTATTACCATCAAATCTTTAATATGAAAGAAAAGACCCTAAGCTTTCTTGAATTTTTCATTTGACAGAATTCCACAGACTGGTTTGCACACTGTCTTTACCATAAAATTTATCTTTTCGATTCCTAGTAACTAACTATTCTTAAACTCAGCTCTTCTACAAGAAGCTAATCAATAACAATTTAGGCTCTTTAATCATCATTATTGTTATTAAAGCTGATGTTTTGCAATATGTTGCTCAATTTTAGGTTTCCGTTTCAATTATTTTATCAACTATGACAGAGAATACTTTTAAGACAGCAAATGTGAATTCTTAAAAGCAAGTATTATCAGGCAAATGGGAAAGAATAATTTTCCTTGTAAGAAAGAAACTACACTGGACATTTTCTAAAATATAAGCTAGAAAGAATTCAAGAGGAGTGAACATTTTTCTATCCTTTCAAATGGCAATTAGCTGTTACAGGCTCTTAAGTAAGGACTTTAACATGGTAACACATTAAGGGCTTTGAAATTACCTGTAGAAGCAAATTTAATTCATATTAGTAAATGCTTTAGGAACTCCAAGTGTCAGGTACTTTTTAGGGAATAGCATTTAATTTTTGTCTTCACTGTTTATATTGACTGATTATGCCTTTACAAAATTCAAGAAATCTTATGTTAGTGGGTACTTTAATTCATCAGAGTTTTCTTCTCTTTTCAGAGAAAGCTGCTTGCTATCTACCTCCACCATGATGAAAGTGTATTAACCAACGTGTTCTGCTCACAGATGCTTTGCGCTGAATCTATTGTCTCTTATCTGAGTCAAAATTTTATAACCTGGGCTTGGGATCTGACAAAGGATGCCAACAGAGCAAGGTAATACTGTTATTCACAAGTTACACTTGGACTTCCATTTTTAAAAAAGTATTTGGTTTCATCACAAATATTTTCATCCTCAGCATTAATTTCTCTACCGTTATATTTAATTAGATACAGCTATTTGTTGTAGCAAACATATGCAGTTATTTACAGTTGAGAATTCCTTAACTGATAAAGATTTCTTAAATTCAAGAATAACCCAAAAACCAAAACCAAAATACATTATTCTCATTTTTTTGTGGTAAGACAGATATAGATATGAGTACACCCCATTTCTGTGTACTGTATGTTCTAATGTAATATTTTGTTGAACATTTAGAGAAAATCTATTTTTTAATAATGTTCAGAAAAGGCAAGACAAATCTAACATACAATTCTAGTAGTAAGTTTATTTTTTAATAATTCCAGTGAAGAAGGCTAGACATTCTGGATCAGTCCAGTGGAGTTGGTAATAGCTTAACTCTAGCATATGCTAATTGATGTAATCGCTTTATTGCACACATTCTTTTGCACACATCCATATTGTCAATAGGAAAAAAATCCCTTTCGTAGTTGCCAGGATAAATTTACTTGATTTTTAATCATAATATCTGTAAGTGATGAATAATTCTTCACATTTTTCCTATTTGCATTTCCCATCTGAAATACACTTCATCATGTTTAATTACATAATTGGCCATAACGTCCCGTGATGCTAGTTTGGGTGTGTTAACACAATCATAATCACAGGCTGCTAGTTTATGAACAGGGAAATTAATTCATTTCAAGGCAAGCCTATTGTAGTTACCTAATTTAAACAATTAAAGAAGAGTTAGAAATTAAATCATCTAATTTGTCTTTTTATTATTTTATGGCTCACTGAATTTTTGCTCATCATTTGTTTTATGTAATCTGAATCTGAAAAGAAAGATGATTCTTAAATGTGAAGCAAAAGAATGTTGAAGGAATTTCTTCATCTAATACTTAATTTCTTTAAGCAAATGGTTAGGAAATTTCATAGGATGACTTCGTTCTGCCTTGGAAATGTTCCCTGTTATACATAAATAAAGAACCTTTAGCACCTGTATTTGTTTAAATTAAATCAGGCTATTATTAACACTCAGTTAAAGGTGATGAAAAGCAGTGCCAAAAACAGATAAAAATGCAGCATCGGAGGTCTTTCATGAGGCAAAATACATAGACTGGAGAGTTGGCTAAATCTTTTGCCATTCACTGGCAGTAAGGAATCTCCCCCTTTCCTTTTATCCACAACTTGATGGAGAAGGAAACACTATTTCTGAACCATCTGTAGTGGCTAAGTTCAGCGGGCTACCTGCTGTTATTTTGTTCTATCCTCCATTTAATTCCTTAGTTCCTTTTATTTTACAATGACAAAAAATTGCAGTGTAGATTCTTTTGAAAAACAGTGTTTGAGGGTTTTTTTCTTATGACTAGCAATCAACAGCCATGTAATTGCTTTGTTATGTTTTACTAAAGAATTCTGTTAAGTAGCACAACTTTGATACAATAGTAATAAGAGTTTGCAGGTTACAGAGACACCTGTGGTGACCAAAGCGACAGAAGCTGCTTATTAGAAAGAGCCAGTACAGCTGTGTCCTATTAACTCCTTATGACACTTTTTTAAAACACAAAATAAAGGCCTTTGTTTAAGGCTTTAGAGCTATTTCTCAATGAATTGCAGGACCGACAATGAAGTATGATAGGATATTTTCAATCTACATTTTTTAAAATGTGACATCCTATTACTAAGTTATTGTTATGAAAATAAAAAGAAGTGATATTAAAGACTGAAAATAGAAATATCTAGGACTCAATTTAATAAACATGTAAAGAAACAAGAAGCAAGATAATGGGGAGAACGAGAATGTAACAATCTCTGGAATTTAAGATGCTTGATATCTTACTCAAAGTCAAATTCTATCCATATTACAAATTAAAAACTATTTTAAGGTAAGAGATTAAATTTCCCTATATTAAGGAGCAAAATTATGTAGCTCCTTTGTAAGTATAGCTCCTCATTATTATTATTAAGGCAAAGGGAAAATACACATTTTACAAACACAGATGCAAATTCATTGGAATGGCATATTCCTAAAAAAGTAAAAGTGGTTTTCCTCTTGGCACATGAAATTGTAAGAGAATTAATTAATTAGGCTGATTTAATACTCCCCCCCAAAGGTTTAGCTTAGCCATAGTTTTCTTACCACCAGTTTTAGCTTCATCTAAATGAAATTATCTGAGTTCCATCTCCGTGATCTCTTGGATTTTTATGACCACATTTATCCAAAAGTGTTTGTCATGAAATTGATTGCATAATTCATTTGATGCTATTAATACTGAGTAGCAAAACTCCAAACTTTTACTCTTAATTCAGTGGAAGACTGTTGCACTAATATTTATTAAGCAGTGGGCTATGTATCAAAAGTTGTGCCATCATTTGACAATTAGCAGAGAGTTAAAATGGGACAGATTAATGTGGAAATTTAGAATAGATTCCTAGGCATCACAAAAGAGATTGTTGCTGTGAGTTTCCTTTTAACTGTGATTTTTTTTTTTTTTTTTTATGACAAATGTAAAGTTTGGAAATAAAGTCCTAGTAGATCACTTGTCTGGTCCTATACTGGCTTTTCTAGTTGAGGCTAATCATAAAAATTGAGAGACTCCTGAGCCTGTAAGTTATTTCGTCTCTGCTTCCTTAGTGATTTTCTGGGACTACCCTTGATTTTCTGGAACATTGATGCCTAAGTTAGGAAGGGAATTGTCAAGCATACTTAATATTGCTTAAGAAATACTCTGGTTAAACCTACAGAAGCATTAGTCCTGCACAAGTTACTGTGAATCTTTCATGTGTATGGAAGATAAGTAAAGGATATTTTGAACTAAGTGAGTACTTTGGTAGGTTTACTAGAATGTCAATTACTTTATAAGTTAAATTTCCTCATTTCACTAATAAAGTAGAATTTAAAAAGAAACAAATTTCTATGGAATGTCACTATTATATACCCCTGTGATGTTGATGATTTGAATTCCCACCTTCAAAATGATTGTAATAATTTTCCTTCTAAGTTGAATACTTAAGTTAACCAACCTACATCTGCATAAAATGTACTAGAATAATTTCTAGATTGATCTTGGAATATTCCAAATATGAACTGGGACATCAAACTTTAGCTATAAGGATTATGACAGTGTGCATGCTCACTAAATTGTAATCTTCTGGAAGATTCCTAGTTTATTGGGTTGCACATATTTGCTATTCTTACAAAAGGATATTTGAAACCTCATTTAGGTATCTAAATGGTCAGTGGGTTACATAATTGTGGAGGAGAGAAAAAAATGGAAGGATCTGACCAGCTAATATATTATCTATATGGTCTGAATTATCAGGATTAGGGTCAACTAACCAGGATGGACAGATCGCAAGAAGTTAGTTTGTTAATGATTCATCTCAGTATTGGCATACGCTTATAGGCAAACAGTAGAGCAGAGATCAGATACTCTTTTGGATGTGTAACATGTAGAAAATCATCATGGGATTTAACTAATACAATAAAAATATTTGTTAGCACAGTATATTCATAGTGAATGAATGTTTGGGCTTTGAAAGAATAATTTCTTAAAATTCAGGACAGGTATCACTTCTAGGAAGCCTTGCCTCTCTCCAGCCTCCTCTTACTTCATTTTGGATTAAAATGCACATTCTATATGCCCCCAAGTATCCCAATATTGATGGCACTTATTACATTGTATGGTTGTTGTCTGTCTCTCTGCTGTATTGTTAGCTCCCCAAGGGAGCTATGTCTAGAATCTCCAGATGTTACACGGTGCCTTTTTAAAAGTAAGTGTTATATTGATAAATAACAAATAATCTCTAATAGGCTTATTGAAAAATAAGAGAGACCAGCTTGGGTAGTAGAAAGAGCATAGGAAATGTTGCTATATCCCTCTAATTGTGTGATCCTTCCCCCATTGTTATTAATAGTACTGAAAAAGCAAAAACTCGTTCTCTCTACAGAATGAACTAAAAATGTCCACACTGGCTACCATGTATTCTGCTGGCCCTGTAGCACCCCATAATATCATGGCCTATATTCATGTGTCCCACGCACCTGCAAGCCATCTGGAAAGAGGCTTGAAATTTAACCTAGATGAGTACCTCCAATGGTTCCAGTCTCTGTGGCACCCCTGAAACAACTGGCCCCTCACATTGGGTCATTCTGGGATGGTACTCCGAGCCATCTGCAGTGGTGGTAGCATTGATTAAGTAAACATGTCCATAGGACCAGAGTGCCAGACTGGCTACATGGTGAGACGTGCCCAGCAGCCAGGCAAGTTCCATTTGGGCACCATCAAAATGAAATATAGATAGCACTGTATAAAATATTATACCAGCACAGAGCATTAATTTGCTTCCCTCTCTTTGACCTACTAGACACCTGCTGAGTACATGGGAACATATGCATGCCCTCAGTGTTAAGCTGTGAGTTCTTGGCTGAAGTTTCTTCATCAAGGAAAGCCACATAACTATAGGTGGCACAGTAGTCCACCAATATGATCAGTAATAAGTTTGTTAATGGGTATCTCTTGTTCTGAGCAGGAGGGCCTACAAGGCAAATGTCTTGTTAGTCCATCAGCATAGGTACTGGTTTAGATTATCTAATTCTAGAAAACTTAAACATGAAATTGACTAGGAGAGTGCCAGCTGGGTAATCAGCCAGCTGTAAGTGCTGAAGAATGACTTGTGTATATCTGAATAAGTTCCTGAAGTGAAAATATTTCACACATCAGTGTACACATTGCAAAGTGTTAAATCAAGCATTGCACACTATTTCTAAGCAGTGTTCAGAGTAGCTGCAAAAAGTTCCTGAGGAATTGCTGACAATGCCTAACTTACACAGGTTGCTTATAACATATACATAGCATTATATTAAATTTTGCATATACAGTTAGTACCAATGTTCACAGATAGAATTTTGTTGCCTCTCAATGCCAGCTTTTGAATATAATGTCTTTGGGTGCAGTATTTCAGGTAACTGTAAACTTCTCCTGGTGTGCTGACAGGTACTTGTTAGCCTTAATATTCAGTGATAGTTTTCTGCATTACTTAGTCTTTGGCAAGAGTTAATTGACTTAAAGTTCTTATCATCAGGCTGTCTTCACCTGCACTTTCCATCTCAGTAATTATTCACAGTGGCTTACCCTTCATTCCAGACTAGTCAGTGGTTCATGCCTGGCTGAAGCCTAGCTGACCATGTTACTCTAACCCTACTCTCCCATTTGATCCAGCAGATATAGCCCAGGTGTGGGGTCTGCCTGGGAGTGTTAATTTCCAGCTGCTCCTCTAGGAGCAGATAAGGATTCTGCAGAAGTAGCTGATAAACCAGATAAACATGTTATGGTCAGGGAACTAAGACTTTTCCAGAGAGCCTTCCGTGCCAGACTTCCATCTGATTTTCCCCAAACTTCTTTATTCCCTTTGTGCTGTGTTTTCCTTCCAGTACTGTTAAAGGAAATATATTGCCATCCTAAACATCCCAGGTCAAGGGCTTAATTAATGCTTTAAACTAAAGGTTCCAAAACACCAGGAGAGTTTGTCATTTTCTCCCTAGTTTGCTTTGTGAAGAGGGAGGAGAGAAGGTGAGGAGGAACCCCTCCTGTTCCATGATTACATCCTACCCACTCATTTTCTCCTTTTCTCCTCTGCTTTTGATTTTTAGTGCGGTCTTAACAGAATGTCAAGATCAATTTGCAGCATGGTTTAACTCAAGGTTTGCGTTCTGCCAGCAGCAATTGTCCCTGCAAACAATGCCGTGTGTTCTTGTAACTTCAGAAGCTTTTAGAAGGATCATGGCAAGGGCAGCATCTAATGACTTTATTAGTGTAAGGTTTCAAAATGGGCTCAGTAATTGTTCATATCTCTTTGTCAGCAAGTCATAATTACTGCTCAGCATTGTCCAAGGGTGCACTTGTGAATAGTTTCCTAATAGTACTGAAAGGAAAGGAAAGAGGGAAAGGATAAAAGGTGATGGCCTCTGTACGATTTAGAGCGAGCCAGTCTGTAGATGGATGATGCCTAAACTATTTATAATACATTCTTTACTCTCTTTAAAATAGATTATCCTTTTAAAAATGTTCTTTGAATTTTAAATTAGCAGCTTCCAAGCATTTTTTAAGACTGTGATTTGGGTACTTCCCACACTACTACCTAGCACTATAATCAGAACTTCCTGATGGTGTATGCATTGTATCAGAATCAAGCATTTGTGTAAAAATATTTTTCCCTCAATATTAATCTAATTATTGCTCTTCAGGAAATATACATTTAACTCAGATACTGTTGTCAGTGTGTTTTCACAGCCTATGTGAAAACTATTGTTAGAAAAAAACAATACAAGACAGTCCAGAACAGCATTGTAAGTTTTTTATCAAAACTTACTTTTCTCATGCACGAGAGACTAGACCTTTCTTGTTAGTTCATTGGTATTTGCCCTGGTCTTTCTTGTAAACACTCTGTGCTTTGAATAATCTAGGTATCTTGATTGTGAGAGTCACAGAATTAAAAGAATCATTGCCTCCTCAAGATATGTGAAGTTTGAGCTTAATATCAAGATTTTGCCCCTTTGTGCTCTATTGTCAAATCCTGTTATGTGGCTTCCTGTACTCATGTATAGTTATGTGCAAATATTCACTCTCAATAGCTAGTTATTTTAGTATTTTAGAATATACAGATTCAAATAAACATGACTGCCAGAGGTACTTGAGCCAGTGTTTATACAGATTATAAAACATGGGTTACCTAATGAAACAAATTTAAAAATAAGACACTTCTAAAGTAAAATATCTGTTTTCTTAAAAATCAATATACCCCATCATGTCTTTTACTTTTCTTCTTGCCTGAAATTGAAAAGATCTCCAGAAACTTATTTATTTTCTTAACTTCTTTCTTGGTGTTAATACATTTAATATTCATGATTGTTTCTGAATTTTTACTGAGCATATCCCCTATGCCATTTAAATCAGTAGCACATTACTCTTTCATAACTGGTAGTAAAAGAGTCAGAAAAATTATAAAAGACACATGTTAGTTCAGTCATATAAAAGCACCTATGAAACTGTTCCTTTGATATTTTTCCAGTAATTTCCTGTCATTCTACATAGATACTAAAAGAGGTTTTAGTGCCCAATAATCTTAATGGTCTAATCTGCTAAATATGCCACCAGAAATTGAAAGAGGAAATAACTCTTAGTCTGGACTTGAGATGTAAGGTGGAATTTTATTTCTTACGTGTTTAGGCCGTTCATTAGGGAATAGATTTGGTGTCCTTTCCTCAAGCATATGTTTGTATCTTTGAACTTGATTGTATTATAGGGATAGAGAAAAGTGACAGGTAGTTTTATATTCTTCTCAAATAAAGGGTTAACTATAAGGATTTTTTAAAAAGTCATCTGTTAGGTGACTCGAGTCTGTAGCCACAGCAATAATTTAAAGAATCCTTCCATCTATCTCTCTTTTCTTTAATACATGAACAGCACCAAGAAAATCCTCTTTACCATACTTTACTGTTAATACGTACCTCAGCCAAGGAATAAATGAGGCAGGTTTACATGAAAAAAAGCTTTGCTTGCTGTATCTCAATGTGAGAAATGATGTTGATACTCAGCCCCAGTACCAAATAAGGTATTGGAGGCTCTGAGCAGCTCCCAGACAAGTTACTGAACAACCACAGCAACAAAAAAATTATTATATGGCTATTTCGAAAGCTCTGTAAGTATTAATTTATTGTTAGTTCTTAAACAAAAACCTATACACATCTAAATATATTGGTTGCTATTGTAAGAGTATGGTTTTCAATACAACTATTTCCTCACTATTTATGCAGATAATGCAGACGTCAGTCATAAAATGTAGAGCAGTTAAGAAGTGAGACTTAGTCTGGGAGTATGAAGAAGTAGGAGATATTAGGCAAGTGGTATAACATTTCTAGATTTTTTTTTTTAATTTATGAAAATGAAGATCTATTTTACCTGTGACCTTTGACTTTTTCTCTCTAAAATGCTGACGTTCTGATGACTTAGACACAATTGTTTTCAGTAGAAAAATGAGAGGTAGGCAAGATTTTGTTTTAAAAGTAAATGTTAGTAAAGTTTGTAAGTAGATTGTAGCATACTGCTTTTCCCAGTTTGTGATGCTGTAGTCAGTGACCTTAGTGGGGTGTAGCTAAGGAATCATTTTCTGCCTCTTTCACCAATAAAGGCAGCTTCTATATCCTTGCAACTGTCCTCCAACCTGAAGTCATTTGTAACAGGAGCTTCTATGAGACTATCAATGGCTAAGAGCAAGACTATTGCTGCTGCTGTTTTAAAAAACAACACATAACAACTGAACTATTAATTATGCACCTACTGTGTGCCAGACACTACATACAGAGTCGGTGGAGGTAACACATGGACTTGAGTTATGATTTTATTACAAAATCATAACCATGCATGCTTATGGTTTTGTAATAAAAGATTTGGTATAGATTGCCAGCTCATTAAAAGGGCATTACTTCTGCCAGACCCTGTATATAAACTCATTTAATTCCACATTGTATATGTATATTACCTCATTTAATTCTGCGAGGTAAATTGCGAAGGTCCAATTTCACATATGAAGAAACTATCATATTTTTGTCTCAGAGGGGTTTTGTGACTTACCCAATGTCATGTAAATGGTGTACCAAACCAGATCTAAATCTCAAATCTACTTACGCTTTTCTGCTACGTAATGCTTTATTTCCCATGACTTTGCCAGGCTGGATTGTTCAACAACAAGACTATGCTGAATAATTCTGCAAAGTCCTGTGGGAGATATAAGGAAGGTACAAGTTATGAACCTTTTGCTCTGGGAGCAAATAAACATGGGATTCACCAAATCTTAGGAGTTGGGGATAAGAATCAGTCTTATTCAGTGTCCACTTTGCAACTATGTAGACATTTTCCCCTGTACACACATACTTTGTTTTATTGCACTTCAGATGTTGCGCTTTTTACAAATTGAAGGCAGCCCCTCCACCAGCAAAAAGGATTAGTTTGCTTATTGCAATACTCACTTTATTGTGATGGTCTGGAACCAGACCCACAGTGTCTCTGAGGTATGCCCGTAATACACTTAACTGATGTTACTGCAGTATCTAACTGAATACTGCCAGGGACAGAGAAATGAAAGCTTCAAAATATGGTATGTTTTTGAGCTGCTGGAAAAGCTAGGAAAGGCTTTTGCTATAATGCTTCTTCCCACAGAGAGCTTCTGCAACTTTCTCCCTTTTGGTTCTAGTTTTGACCTTGGAATTACCTGGAATAAGACTACTCATCTGCATCACAGCCCTTTATCAATTTAACCACAGCTATCTTGTTTGCCCTCATTTTCTTGCCTTTTCTTACCAAGTATACTTTTTTCTTTTTCTTTTTTTGTTGTTAAATTTATTGGGGTGACATTGGTTAGCAAAAAATACATAGGTTCCAGTTATATAATTCTACAATACATCGTCCATATGTCACATTATGTGTTCATCACCCAGAGTCAGTTTTCTTTCCATCACCATATATTTGAGTCCCTGTCCCTTTTCCCACTACTCCCCTTTCCCTCAGGTAACCACTGAATTATTGATTGTATCTATGAGTTTTTGTTTCTTTGTTACTTTCAGTTGTATGTTCCACAAATGAGTGAAATCTTGTGGTTCTTGGATTTTTCTGTCTGCCTTATTTCACTTTGCATGATGATCTCTAGGTCATCGATGTTGTCATAAATGGCCCTATTTTGTCTTTGTAGATGTGCCACAACTTCTTTACTAATCATCTATCAAAGGACACTTCAGCTGTTTCCATGATTTGGCCACCATGAATAGTGCTGTGATGAACATTTGTGGACTGAGGTTTTCAAATCTGGGGGGTAGATACCAAGAAGGGGGATTGCGAGGTCACGTGGTAACTCTATTCTTAGTTTTTTGAGGAACCTCCATACTGTTCTCCACAGTGGTTGTACCAGTTTGCATTTCCACCAGCAGTGTACCAGAGTTCCTTTTTCTCCACATCCTCTCCAGCACTTATTCCTTGTCTTGTTGATAATGGGCACCCTAACAGGTGTGAGGTGTTATCTCATTGTGGTTTTGATTTGCATTTCCCTAATGGCTAGTGAAGTTGAGCATTTATTCATATGTCTGTTGGCCATTTGTATGTCTTCACAGAAGTGTCTGTACAGGTAGGTCTTCTGCCCATTTTTTAATTGGATGTTTTTATTTTTGTTGTTGAATTGTGTGAGTTCTTTATATTTTTTAAATATTAGCCCTGTTATCAGAGGCATTGTTTGCAAATGTTTTCTCCCATTCGGTTGGTTGTCTCTTTGCTTTGTTGATATTTCTTTTGCTGTGCAGAAGCTTTTTAGATTGACATAGTCTCATTCATTTATTTTTTATTTTACTTCCCTTGCCTTTGAGGTCAGGTCCATGAAGTCCTCCCTGAACCCAAGGTCTCTAAGTTTAGTACGAGTGTTTTCTTTACACAGTTTATTGGTTCAGGTCTTATGTGGAGGTCTTTAATCCATTTTTAGTTAATTTTGGTATATGGTGACATTTTGCAGTTCAGATTCATTCTTTTGCATGTGGTTTTCCTATTTTCCTACCACCATTTACTGAAGAGGCTTTCTTTTCCCCATTGCATATTTTTCTCTCCTTTGGCAAAAGTTATCTGTCCATATATTTGTAGATTTATTTCTAGGTTTTCAATTCTGTTCCATTGGTCCATGTGTTTTTCTGCCAAAACCAAGCTGTTTTGATTATTGCCACTTTCAGTATAGATTGAAATCATGGTGTGTGATGCCTCAAGCCTTACTTTTTTTTGTAAGACTGCTTTGGTGATTTGGGATCTTTTGTGGTTCCACATGAATCTGATGATCCTTTTATGTATTTCTTGAAAGTATGTCTGTGGGATTTTGATTGGAATTGCATTAAATCTGTATATTGCTTTGGGTAATATGACCACTTTAACTATGTTGATTCTTCTAATCCATGAAAACAGAATATCTTTCTATTTCTTTGTGTCCTCTTTACCAAGTATATTTATTTCTTTTTATTGTTCCTCATCTGATAGGATGTCTAGAATCAAGGTGCCCAGAATCAAGCATATTGCTCCAGGGGAGGTTCTTGTCGTGGTATGCTCAATTCTATTCCATAATTTTATTTTTGCCTCCTCCTGAATTTCAGGGAGTCACCTAAAACCTATCAATTTTTCAGGTATGGAGCGGCCCAGATTGAGCTCGGGCTGAGTTGTTATTAAACCAGATCTCTCCCTGTCTCTGCTAATGCAATTGATTGACAAGATCTTTTGAAGTTAAGATTCTATTAACTCTACCAAGTTTTATTACTCATAAATGATACCTTAACTCCTTATCTTCTATACTCTTATCATCCTTGATAACCCTCTCAGTTCCTAGACATGTCCAACTCTAGAAATTGTTTTTTCTCCTTATTTTCCACACTTAGATGTGGAAATAAAAAAATATGTCACCTCATATATTTTGCTTTCAAATGTCTGGCTTTGACCAACATTTCCGGTCCTACTTAACTTGCTCCATTATCATCAGTGCCAATGTTTTTAGTGTCATCATGCCATTCAATCTGTTGACCCCCACTTTACTCCTTTTCTGTTTCCAGTCTTCATCTGCTTCTTTGTCCTATTTATATTTCAAGGTCCATCATGATCACTTCTTTGTAATATTTTAAACTCCCTCACCTCTGTCTCCATTGTAGTCACTTTGCTAAATCCAACTGTTCACCTTCTCTGTGCCTATGCAAATAAACACTGCTGGAGAAAAGCACACAGACTGATTTTTTGATTTTTTTTTTTTTTATTTTTGGTATGTGGGTAGCTCCCTGGCTGGGAATCGAACCCAGGCCGCAGCGCTGACAGCACCAGCGCCGAAGCCTTAAGCCACTATACCATCAGGGAACTCTCCAGACTGATTTTTTTAAATTGTTAATTTTATTGGGGTGATTTGGTTAGCAAAAATTACATAGGCTCCAGGTGTACAATTCTACAATACATCATGTATATGTTGAATTATGTGTTCAACACCCAGAGTCAATTCTGTTTCCATCACCATGTATTTGACTCTCCCTCTCTCCTCTCCCACCCTTACCCTCAGGTAACCACTAAACTAAACGCAAACTCCAAATGATTACACAGTAATGCTGAGTAAGCTTACATGTGATTCTCTAGTTAGTTCTCTTTCCGGGGTGAGGTATCGCTTTCATACTACTCTTCATTTCATGAAACATCTCATGTCCCTCTCTTTTCCCCTTCTCAGCTGCCCTCACTAGTTTATTGAGAAAACAGAAATCATTAGACATAAATTATCTTAATTTTCTGTTCTTCAGGTCTCAGTTTAAATGTCTTCTGTTCAAAAAGACCTTACAACCCTTTTTAGAGAAGGCTTCTTTGCCATTATTCTCTTTCATAGGACTCTCCTAAAACTTTTCATAATAAGCCATTATTTATGCTTATTTATTTATTTATTTATTTATTTTTAATTCTTCCACTAAGATATAAGCTTCATAAGGGCAACAATTACATTGGTCTTTTTCACTTTTTATTTCTTACTATAATACTCAATAACTATTCATTGAATGTTATAAGAATGCAGACTAGTGAAGAGAATGAATAAACTTTGGATTTAGTCAGACTAGGATTAGACTTCTAGGTATGCCACTAGGCTACCATAGTAACATTGGACAAATCACTTAAACCTCTAAGTTGCAGTTTCTGTATTAGCTAAGGGAGATAAAAACTACATCCATCTGAGTTGTTACTAGAATTAAATGAGATAATTGATTTTTTAAAAGTATGGCACAGAGTTAAGTGCTCAATGCATTTATCTGTATATATATTTGATTTCTTTGTCTCAGATGTTTATGAAAATGTTGAACAGGACCAAGCCAAGTGGTAAACTATTTGAGACCACTCCCAATTTGCTAGCACTCTTACTGGTTTGATTTCCTGATGACAAAGAATTTATCTGACTTAGCCTACATTTCTGAATCTTATCCTGAAGGAGACTTTGAAATACTTGTCATATGCCTTACTGAATTCTAGATAGCTGAAGCTTATGTCATAAATTCTCAGCCTAGTAACCTCACAGTTAGTTGGACTTGTATTCTTAATAAACCGTGTTGCTTCCTGCTCAACACTACTGTATCCTTTCTAAGTGTTCATACACCATTTATCTAAGTGATTTGTTGTTAAGAATACAGATTCCTGAGATGATAATAATTTCTATCATTCATTCTAGCTTTTCCTGTCCCATTTATTCTACTACTTACTGATTTCTTTATCCAATAAAGTATCCATTAAGCATTTACTCTACCATATACTGAGAAACCGGGAGAACATTCTTACTCCCCTTATTTTCTCTCCTATATATATGAGGGCTGTCAGGAAAAAATTGAGCCATAAATGCCTGTATGTTTCATATTACATGGCTGAATACTTTCCGGACACCACTCGTATGTCTTGTTTTGTTTGTTTTTTTTTCATTTAGCATTTATTACTTTCCTACTTTAAAAATGAATGTAATAGTTATACAAAAATAAATACAATATAAAACAGGATATAAAAAATAAAAATAGGAAGAAAACCAACTAAAAGTGTCAAAATAATGATTATTTATAAACACCTGGGTTGACTTAAATTTTGTACATAAACACTGAATCAGCTCGGTAATTCTGGCAGATAAAGGAGAAATAGGGAAACATGTTAGACATATCTTCATTTATTCATGTATCCATCCATATATATATTTATTGAATTTCTGTTATATGCCAGCTACTATACCCTAGAGTTTATAGTTTATCAAGTTCTTACTGTCTGATAAAAGGAAGCCTAATATTTCATCTCAGGATTTCCTGGCAATGAATTTAAAGGAGAATTTTATTAAATGATCTTCTATTTGAGAGTCATTCAGTAACATAATAGACAATTATTTTGTATCATTGTTTAAATTTTTTTTCAGTAATGGTAATTCTTTAAGGAACTTAAGTGATATATCTTTAAGTATTTTTTTTGGATGATCTAACTCATAACAAGTATACAGCTTAGAAGAAAAGCCTACATAGCCTGTCCATTCAGTTTTCTCTGTCAAACATCAGCTGTCTCAAGTGAGCCTTTGTCAGTCAAGTGCTGTGTTATAATGATTCTTGCTAGAAAACTTTGATAAGTGACTGAAGTGCTAATATTCTGTGCTGCTGGTCATTTATCTTTTAAAGACTTAATATTCTGTATATGAAATTTCTACTAATGCTGTCCCACAATTTTTATCCATTTAGAATGATAGTTCTTTTCAAATACATAAGAAAGTGCCATGGTTCCAAGAGAATCAACCAACTCTGAACTATTAAATGATGCTAAAATTTTTTATATAATAATAAAATCACAAAGTCTCCAAATATTGCAGCTGCAAATGAAAAAAATATACAAGTACACATGAAAAAAATATACATCTTTACTTCTAATCTCTTCCCTGGAGTAGGGCATTGTCTTATGATGACATACTGTGGAAGTTATACAATATAATACAGTAAGAAGTGTGGTGCTAAGCATAACTCTTTGTTTAGTGATACAAGTCTGAGATTGCTTTAATAACTTATTTTAGGAACCATTTTGCCATATCCTTAAATTGGGGGGTGGGGAAGAGTTGAGAAAGTAAGGAAAAACCAATTTTAATTCTGAAGCACATAAAAGACAGAGGAAAAATAATTTATGAATCCACAGACCAATTCTAAAAGTGGGAATAATTTTCTTAATTTTATATATGAGGAAGCTAAGGCTCTGAAAGGTTGTTACCCAAAGAAATGACTAGTAAATGACACATCAGGTTTGTGTGACTCCACAAAATCTTTAATATTATGCTGCTTGTAATAATTCCCCCTTTTCTCTAACATGTTACTATTTGACTATTTTAAGTTTCTTTTAAGTCACATTTTCAGTCAGTAGTTGGTGACAGAATGAAATTATGTAAAAACTGCAGTATGCTAAAAATCAAGAGGGAAGCTTAGAGTCATGAACTTGGGAACCAATACCTGCTAATTTTATAGGTCCAAATGACCTATGGCAGTGGAAACACAGTGGAAGAGGCCTTGGAGACCATGATAATTCACTCCAACTGTCTTAATTAAACTGACTAGAAGAGGAAAAGGAAGGTTGTAGGGTCAACATTGTCTTAGTGAAGATAAACATTACTAAAGCATGAATTGGCCAATTCATGCAACAAATACATGAAGACTGTTTGGGAATTATCCAGCCATGTACTATGAAAAATAGAGGCATTTATGGCTGGATTTTTTTTTTTTTTTTAGACAGCCCTCGTATTTTAGTCACTAGGTGCTAGGAATGCAGAGCTGATTCCTTTCCTTCTAATAGCTGCCCAGGAGCACCATCTTGGAACACAAAGTTCTTCCTGACTTCTAAGCCCCCATTCCCTTCTCTCATTCCCTCCAGCACTTGGTCTTAACCACTAAACCTAGGTTCCAGTTATACAAGGACTGTCCAGAAAAAAATCCAGCCATAAATGCCTCTGTTTTTCTTATTACGTGGCCAGATACTTTCCAGACAGCCCTCATATACCATATATGTTTCCGGGGGTGGGGGGGGGGGCGGCTTGATTGATCAAACCCAAAATATCCATAGTGTCTTAAGGACCTTGTCATATATTAGTAGGCCCTCATAAATATAGATTGATAAAAGGCTGAACACAGAAGAAATACTATTTAGCATTTAACATAAATTTGGTCTCTTATACAGCCCCTGGAGAATAAATCTTCTCTTTACATTTCTAGAGAAGGAATTTTTGCATTTGATAAGAGATTGATTAGATGTACTCTATTATCTCTCCCAACCAAGATTTATATAGAGTGCTTAAAATAAATGCTCATATTCTTTAATATTCTTACTAGTGGTGAGAAAAAGCCAGTTATCTATTTATTATGATTGTCCCTCCAAAAAATTAGTATAAATTAGACCCTATTGATTAGCTACAGACCTTTTATTAAACTGTCAGTGCCTCAGAGCCTTTTCATTTGAGTGATTTATACATGACAGTAAGAAGGTAGATGAAGAAGTAATTTGGTTTTTTAGAACTCTGTCTACTAATCTATTGAGACAATTTAGCAGTTTACTATTACTGGGAAGTATAAGCCTCAGATAGGTGAGAGATGCTTTTTAGATTAAATCAACCCAAAATCTCATTCTGTGTTTCCTTAAATTCGCCTTTAGTTTGGCTGTGTTCTCTAACATGCATACAATATTTGCATTTGCATGGAGAGGCATTATATACCCTTGATAATATCAGTAGTCATTAAATGATTCTACCCTTTTATCCTGTAATTCCACTTCACACAATTTTTTTTCCTAAAGATATATATGCTTCAGGATATTTGTCTCAGTGTACATCTACTCAGTAGAATATTACTCAACCATTTAAATGCTGGTTCATTACTATTGTATAGAAGGCTAAAATGTTGTATCCACTCAGACAGTGATTACCACAGAAAGGAAAAGATGTTTGAACAAAAGATTGGTAAGAAATAGACAAATGTGATTAACATTGTGTTAAAAGTTTATGGAACTATTACATGCAGTTTTTCTTTATTTTTGTGAGGGAGTTGCTATCTTTCAAATTTGATATTTATTTCATGGTTGTCCAATACATTCACATTCACCAAAACTCAAAGGCATAAAAAGATATGTAATAAAAAGTCTTCTAGTCTTCTATTTAGTCCTGTCTTCCTACCCAGAAGTAATGTTAAAAGTTTCTTGTTTATCCATCCAGAGATTATTTTATATATAAACAACCTATAATAAGGTATATTTTTCCCAGTTTTACACAAATGGTAAACACTATTCAACATCCTGCTTTTCCCACTAACAAATCTTAAAAATATTTCATATCAATTCATAAAGAACTCTTTCTATTTTATGGCTTCATAGTATTCCTTTAAATTTCATAAGATACTATAATTTATTTAACCAGATCCTACTGATGAACATTTGTTCAATGTTCTGCTGTTTAAAACCTACAGTAATTGTGCACATAGATGATTTCCATATGGAACTATATACACTAAATTTTCAGATGTAGGAGTGCTAGTTTTAGGAGTATATATGCATTTTTAATTTTAATAGATATTAGCAAATTGCCCACAAGGGAGTTGGTACCAATTTCACTCCTACTAACAGTGTACAATAGTGCCTGTTTCCCTATAACCTTGCCAATGCAAGGTCTTACCAATTTTTTAATTGTATCTTTACTAATGTGACATATAGTGAATGATTTCTCAGTTTACCTTTAATTAGTAGTTAACTCATTCTGAGTTATTTTGAGTATTTTTTCACATGTTTCCAAGCTATTACTGTTTCTATTTCTGGGATCTGTCTTTATATATTGTTTGTTGATCTTAGTGTTTTGTAAGAATCCTTTATATATTGGGAAAATTAGCCCTTTTTCTGTGGTTTGAAATTCAGAATTTCCTCCCTGTTTATCATTAATCTTTGGCCTTGGTATGTGTCTTTTACCATGTAGAAATAGTCAAAATGATTGCTTTTAACTGATGCTTCACTCTACTTTAGCTGTATTAACCTTCTTGTTACTTAAATGCTAGGTATTTTTCCAACTTTAAGGTCTTTGTATTTGCTGTTCCTTCTGCCTGGAATTCTGTTCCTAGAAGTGTGTGTTTCCCTTCCTCCTTCACCACTTTGAGTCTTTAATCAAATAATCAACTTTCCAGTGAGACTTTCTCTGAGTACTTATTTTATATTGCAACCTCTCCTTCCTGCTGTGTTTTTCCTCCATCACTTAGAGCCCACAGACTTTAGAGGTATTTGTCTCCTCAGATTGTAGGTCACCTGTACAAATGAAGCAAGTGAGCGTTAACATCTTATCTTCAATGTGGTAATCACTTCAGGAGACTAGACGCTTGGTCTAGTGAAGCTGCCATTGCCCAAAACGTTTTGGGGATGACTTCTGTAAAAACTACCTTCAAAAGACAACTTAAAGCCTTCCAAGGAAAGCAGTCCTGTGACCTAAAAGCAGTGTTTCTCACAGTGTGGTGCATTAACCACTTGCATCAGAATCATGTGGGGTAGGACTGGCAGTTTATTAAAAAGGCTGTTTCCTGAGTCTTAGCCCAGAGCTATTGAATCAGAATCTCTGAGGGAATGGGGCTGGGGAACTTGCCTTTTAAATAAACTTCCTAGGTGATTCCTAAGCCATTAAAGCTTGAAGATCACTGTGTGTATAGTCAGTCCCCCAGCTTAGTCATGTACCTTGTTTACCTAACTCAGTTTGAATCAAAGGCAGGACTTTTTCCAAAAATCTAAGCGACCATTAGAGGACAAAGCAGTTATGTACCAGTGGTGCTGATGGGAACTCCAGAAATGAGCTGGACATCAGGATGGTATGCAGACTTGTGGAATTGATGTTGTAGGAGACAAAATTATCTGGGGCCTGGTTTGGGGTATGCCTGACAGTGCTAACAACTTCATAAGCCTCACTTCACAACTTAAAGGACCATGGCTCTAATCTCCCTTAACTGTTTAAGAAAAAGAAGAAAGGAGAATTGTGCAAATAGGTAGATGATCTCTAAGGTCCTTTCTCTATCTTATGGTCTGGTTTTTCTACCTATGTACATAAATATGATTGAGCAGACTCTGGACACATGAATAAATATGTGTAAGTAATGAGGCTTATCACTATAACAACAAAAAAAAAACAACACACTAGTTTGGTCTGTTTTAAAGCGAAGAGCCTCCTTAAAATGAAGTGGCTTCAGAAGTAGTATAAGGTTAGCAGCTGCAACTAAGAAAGTATATTCAAAAGACTTGCTTCAAACTATTGGGTAATATTGAGAAGTCCTATCACATTGCTAAAAATAGAAATTGTGATGTTGATTCTTGGCTTTAAAGTAATTAATATTACTAAACATAAATGTATTAAAAAGAAAATACAGAATTTATTTTCATATCCACTATAAATGTGTAAAGTTTTGTTGTATTGCACAGCTGCAGCATCTATGATTGTATTTTCTTATTTTCCCAGTATCATTACCTGCCCTTTCATTCTCTGAATGAAACTAAAACCAGTTACTATTTTTGTTTAGTTAACAGTTCTTTGATGTTGAATGTTACTGTGCAAAAAAAGCTTTCAGAGTTGGCCCGTAGGTATAAACTATCAATTTAATGCTGAAAATAATCATGTTAAAAGTATTAAATATCATTATATAATTAATAATAATAACATGGTTACCAATTTTAAGGGCCTGCCATATTCTAAGCACGATTCGAAGTACTTTCTATAGACTACAAGAATATACGTGTTTCGAAGATGTGTTATTCCCACTTGAAGATGTGTTATCCCATCTGAGCCTCCTTTAAACTGTGGAAGTCACACTGAAATGTAATAATCAGGAGGCCCTACATAGTTTTGTGGCCTCCATTTTTTATCAAATATACCTTCTTTTATATTACCTAGTATAGCGTAGGTAGGTTGTAAATGTTTGTGGAATTTTATTGCTCTCTATTTAAATTGCTGTGTTTCTTTTGGTATATATTTTATGTAGGAGTACAATTTATTAAAAGCCAGTTACTTATGTAATTATGACTTTGATTGAAAGAAACTAAACTATCTCCTGTTTTGAATTAATGAGATTACTTTTCCCATATTTGATTTATTAGTAATCCTGATTTCTATTAGGAAGTTAGAAAAGATCTGTGCTTCACAGACTGAGTATTTTACTAATGATTAATATATGCTAGCCATCAGATGTTCTGTTTATTTTCCTCCCCAAACTTTAGATTAAAAAACAAGATTTTATCTTAACATTTCTAGTAATAAAAACAGATAACTGTGAGCTACTAATTATATTTTGTTTCCTCACTAAGGCCAAAGTTTGGGACTTACCACTCCCTAATCCCCTATGCCCCAGCAACAAAGAGTTGCTTTCTTATACTTGATTGGTGTTTAACCATTTTCTTTAATTCATTTTGTCAACCCTTCCTTCTTCTTGCCCTCCCTCCCTTCTGCCCTGCACTCTCCCTCACACTTGCTTGCGTGCTCGCGCTCGCGCTCGTGCTCGCTCTCTTTCTCGCTCTCTCGCTCTCTTTCTCGCTCTCTCGCTTTTGCTCTCTCTTTCCCGCTCTCTCTCATTTTACCCTTAGTGAGGCATTTATTCTTTGCTTTTTCAAATTTGTCACTTTAGCTTTTGGTTTTGGGAGTTGATTAAGCAACTTGTTAGTCCCTCTACTCAAATAGGTCTACGATGAGTAAGTTGTTCGATTAAAATATTTCATAATTAAAAAACGAAGCCACGGAACAATTGTCATTGCTTCCCCCTTTGAGTTTGAGGTTTTATGTATCCAGTTGGTGCAGAAACCATTTATCCCTTCATGACAACTCACCCTGATGAACAAACACCATACGCAGTTAGGTTGACAACTTTGGTGCTACCACTAGATGCACTGGCACAGTTATCTCTTCAAAGGGAAGAAAATACCATAATTAATATAACTACTTTTTTTCCCTCTTTAAACAGCTTGTTTTTTTCTGTGTCTGTTTTTGTCCTAATGTTTTGAACTGGATTTTTGCTGCTGGTAGTGTGCTGTGAATGCTCACTTTCTGCTCTGAATGATCTTTAGAGGAAGGAAAGCCTCCCAGCCTTGAGAAAGATTGATACCTGTGTTGTGAAGTTTTTATAAATTGTTATGGAAGGGATTGACAAGTAGGACTTTTGTAATTTGGGGCTGTCCATTGATCCTTTAGCTCTTGATGATTGCAATTTGAAAATCTCAAAGTAAATATGATTTAGATGTTAGGAAGATTAATCAGATTAATTAAATTTTAACACAGTCTCTCTTAGATAGAAGAAATTGTTAGTTAAGGTCACTACAAAGCATCAACTGGCTGCATGATCTTTGTATATTTCTCAACTGCCTCCAAAAAATTAAAATGATTTGCCAGAACCTGGTAGAAAACTAGGGAGTTCCCTGATGGTGTAGTGGCTTAAGGCTTCAGCGTTGGCGCTGTCAGCCTGCGACCTGGGTTCGATTCCCAGTCAGGGAGCTATCCACATACCAAAAAGCAAAAAAAAAAAAAAAAGAAAGAAAGAAAAGAAAACTAATCACTGTGTTGTTTTTTATGGCTGCACCTCTCTTGAATATGTTGGTTTTGAAATTTGTGTTATATATTATTTTAAACCCAATTAGATAACTAGATTTTCATAATTATTTTTCCTTCTTGCTCATTTTCACAAAAAGAGAATTTGGAAAGTACACAATTCCCAGGCAAAACTGTCTTGAAATTGAATTCTTAAAAACTCCTAGCCAGCCTGCCTGCCTGCCTGCTTGCCTGCCTACCCACCTTCCTGGCTCCTTTCCTTCCTTCCTTTTATGGGGTATCCCATTTAGCTAGTATTTAATATCACTTGCGAGGCTAGTTCTTTGATGGGCATCTACCATGTGATACCCACTTAATCCATTGGTGTAAAAGAAGCTGTGGTACATATACACAATGGAATATTACTCAGCTGTAAGAAAAGATGAAATATTGCCATTTGCGACAAAATGGATGGACCTGGAGATCATCATGCTAAGTGAAATAAGCCAGACAGAAAAAACAAAGAACTGCATGATTTCACTCATATGCGGAATATAAAACTGAAAGCAAAGAAAAAAAGAAATGAAC
>PVJL010002714.1:0-35784 GCA_004026885.1 Lyroderma lyra
TGTAGTCCTTGCTAACAGATGTCACCCCAACAAGTCTAACAATAAAAATGAATTAAAAAAAAAACAACATGGGGGCTAAGCATTCACTTTTCTCTACTTAGTATGTGGATAAAAAAGATTTAGACACATGGTGTATGAAAGTGAAAAGGAGCCCCTCTTCCATGCTTTTCTATTTCTGATCTGGAATATTCCATAGTATAGCAAAAGCCGAAAGGATGGGATATGGTTACCTATACCTATGTATGTTCTATCTATGTGCCGAATGTGTGTTCACTATGTTTTTTTCTATAAAACATATTTCAAAATGCCCTATAAACAATAGAGCCAGTATTCTATACAGCTTATGAATGGTTCTAATGCCTAGAATAAAGTTGTACTTCAGTTAGGACCCATGATCTCTGATACCAAATACTAGTACCGTTTAGAAAGGCTAAGAATGAGCGCTTCAGACATGCTCCAGGGTGTTTATTTACGAGGCACTCCCCATCAGGCCAGCAAATCAAGGCCAGACATGCTAACTTCAACTCTACCCTGGGGATGATTTGGAAAATGGTTTATACCTACAATGTGTATTGAAGTAATGACTCACATGGTCCAATCACAGAGAAGTGCTCCAAAAGAAGACAAAATCATGAAAAGTCAAAACAACGGGATGGTGTTTCTCACTCTGCAGTGTGATTCATAGATCCTAGGTTTCTCAGATCCTTCGAGTTCTCATTCATTTCCTTCAGCTGCTTCTCTCATCCCCAGTCTCTCTGAAGAGCCAGTCCCCCTATCCCAGGGCCAGTCCCCCTATCCCAGGGCCAGTCCTTCACTCCTGCCCCTTCTCCTTTATTACTTGTCCATCATACAGTGCCCCCCAAACACCATGGGAAGGCATAACCCTCCCTGCAGTACAGCCAGTGAGAGATTGAGGGACCCACACCAATACAAGGGTAGGACGGGAAATAACACCTACCGTAATAATGGTAGTAACACCTACTGTGCTATTCTCTACTGCACCAAAAAATACCACAACACTGTATTTCGTATCTGTGATTACTGTTGTTACTTACTAGCTGTGTGACCTTCAGAAAGTTACTTCACATTCCTCTGCATCCATTTCTTCTCAAAATAGTTCACCTCAGAGGGTCTCAGTGAGGTTCGCATGGATTAGTACACGGGAGGCACTTGGCAAAGGGCATCCTACTCAGCAAGCACGGTCATCAGCCCAGGGTTTTGTGCACAGGTAGGCACTGTAGGCAACTTGTTCCAAACTGTAAATTTGGGGTGGGAGTCTCGTAGGGGAAAGGGGAGACCAGTCCACTGCCAGGCTGCTCCTAGAGCAGACCCCTCACTGATCCCGATTTACCTTTGCCATCCCCACTCTTTCTCCTGCCAACTCCAAACTTGGCCCCTCTAGCACTCACCAAGCAGCACAGCTGTTACTTCCCTGACAGCCAACCTGAACTTGGAGCTCAGACAAGGTCACTCCGATTTCATCTTCCAGAAATTTGACAGATCTCTAGTCAGCTAATGGATCCATTTTTAATTATGGATTCATTCCCCTTCGTACTTGTATATCCTGTACCTTTTTCTATACCGGTCAGGAGTGATGATTTAATAGAGTCTATTCCACCACCTTAAATGAGAGCTTCCTTAGAATACAAATGTAGTTTTTTTCTAAGCTATAGGGGTCATTATGCTCATGATAGAGTCTGCATTCACTTATTTAGTTCATCCAACTAAAGGAGTATGTTCATTTTCAACTAAAATTTCTATCATAATTTTAAAAAAGATTATTGTCATTGTTTCTAACTATACAAATCAGTTTTGAAAAAACACACACACAAAATATGCTTATTACCCTTTTCCTTTTCCCAAGAAGATTTGCGTAAATTAACGAATGAGCAGGCACACATACAAACACACTGAATCAGAGAATTATGAATGAGAAGGGGTCATTTGCAATCATTTTATAGACGAGGTTATGAGACCAGTGGGGGGCTGAACTGCCCAAGCCCACATCGCTAACAAGAGCCAATGCTGGGATGAGACCCAAATATGCCCTTGTCAGGTGTGCCTGGAAAAACAGGTCAAATCAGCATTTATGCAGGAGTTTGTGGCAAAAATCGGCCAAATTAAGTTATTATGACTATATTCTTCCATTGTTTTCAATAAAAAAGGATAGCCTATCAGACTTTGTCAGTCCATCAGTAAATGATTTTGAAGCTAAAAATAATTACACTCCATAGTCACCTTGTGTGACAACCGAAAAGACCTTGACATATTACTCCTTTGTTACATTCAACAGTAAATGGCACTTAGCATATCTGACTACTTACAGTGTCAGCGTGAGATAATTGCTTGGGAACCTAGGACTGCTTATTTAAAGGGTGGAGACTCTTAATATAATTACAGAGCCCCAAACACCCCAGCTTTACCATGGGAAGTCTCACACGGTGCACTGTTAGTCTCCAGATGGTTTCTCAGTCAAATTCTTCATTACTCTCCAGAATTCTCTGGAGTTCCCCTGCTCTGTTTATGACATAAGGGTAGTTGTCTCAGTGAATGTGATCCAACAAGGAATGGAGGCTCTCCACACTTGAACAAGGCTGAAAGAAGTCAACATTTTAGCCAAAATAATGACACTTGGTGTGTCTTTGTCCCAAATGTTTCAGGTTGAAATGCTTCTATTACATCAGCTTATTGGTCCCAGGAAGTTGAATTTTTCCTAACTATACATCATTAGGATATAGTGTGTTATACATCATTAGGATATAGTGTATATCCATTATCTTCTTGAATAAGCTGTGCCATTTTTTTTTTTTTAAGAATATGGAATTTTTAACATTGTTACTTACCACTTCAAATCCTCTACCCGTCAAAGAATTTTTTTTTTTTAATGTGGGTGGTTCCCTGGCTGGGAATCGAACCCAGGCGGTAGCATTGAGAGCGCCGAAGCCTAGCCACTACACCACCACAGAACTCCCAAAGAATTTTTTTTAATTGATGTAAATAATCACCAAGACCACATTCTTCTAAATTTATGAGAGATATTCACCTCCTATTTTGAAAGCATAGAAGAATAATTTACTGCCAACGACAAATGGCTAACAGCACTAAAAAGTATCTCCCTTCTGCCACCACACCACTGCTCAACCCTTCTTCACCTATACACACCATAGCAGGATTAATCTATGATGCATGCAGGGGCGGGGCACTACCAAATGGGAAGGTGGACAAGGGCAAAAGAAACGGGACTACTTGCTGTCCCACCAACTGAATGAAAAAGATCCCATCTCAAGGAAGATATAACTTTTCATTTTATCCAATGTTCTTAGTACCCTTCCCCAGATTTGAAATTAAAAAAAAAAAAAAAAAAGCCAAAACACTGCAAACTAGAAACAAGATGAGAATACCTGGTTTATTGAGAAAAATTCATAATAAAAACTGCAATTGTTTATTCTGCAACTTACAAAATAATAATTTGATATATCAAATGAATTGGTTTTCATTATGTTAAGTACAAATGGTAAAAAAATAATAATAATCCATGTGATATATCATATATTTACCATTCTGTGATCTCACACCCCTGAATTCTCCTGTTGCATGTTTTATAGCAGATATTTTAAATCTGTTTACCAAGAAGACCAGGTTTTTAACTATATTATAACTTCTTTGCTTATAGTGGCAATCTATTAGAAGCTGTGTCTACATGATTGGCGCTCAGTCAACTGAGATAAAAAATTCAAGCCATTTCTTCTCTGTAGGTTGTTTTACTGTTACTTTTGTGATAGGAATGGCTTTCTCAATGCTTTACTGCACAGGTATCTATCAGTCATGATGAAATAGACCTAGTCCATCTTACAACTCAATCTACTCTGGTCCTTAACATATAGACACAAAACAATACAGATTAACATATCATTTTCCCACATCCCAACCCTAAGAACCCCTTTAAAAGAGAGCAATTCATCTTAGTAGTTCCCTACCTTTCCCTACTACTGCAACAGGTTTTGGCCATGAAAGAATACTTGCCTAAATGGCTTATTAAGTTAACGTGAAGCTTAGCAAGTGACCAATTATTCAGGATATTAAATAGAAATTCTTGGAGATGGTATGCATTTAGGAAATTATTATTCTTTAGGTAGTTGAAGGCTGAAAAAAATATTTATTTTTTTGCATTTTTCAAAGAATATCTATCTGGTCACTGACAATTTTCACCAATAGTTCCCTCTTCTCCCTCTCCCTTAACAGATCCAGTCCATTGAATCTGGGAAAAACAGACACTTGTAACATTACTTAAATCTTTAAAGCTTCTTATGTTTACCTTAGAATGGTAAGTTTCATATTCATAATCTCTTACAAATGCAGTATAATTAGTATAGATAGATATTAAGGAAATATTGCCATATTATAGGCAATTAGTTAAAAGAAATAAGTTTTTAACTCTGTAAAATATATGTAAAAGTTGAACATGAAACTATAACACCATTTCAGAAATATTTTCTCCCAAATTATTTTAGCATTTTGACTAGTCTAACAATATGAACACTGCCCCACAAAAATAGGTTCAAAGTCTTCTGAAGAAAAAAGTTTCTTCCTCTGGAATCCATCCTGCAGCAGCTCCGTCCCCACCTTAGGCAGACGTGTAGAAGTATCTGGGCTTGGCATTGCCCAGGAGGTCATCCTCGTAATTGGGGAGGCAACAGAAGAAGAAGGAACAGCCGATCAGGATAATTGTGGCTGCCCACCCAAAGCCGTAGGCCCAGTTATAGATGTAAAGGGTTGCGGTGTTGAGATGAAGGTCGAAAGTCTGTGTGTACTTCACCGGATAAATGACCAGAGAGATGATCTGGAACACAGCTAAAGGGAAGAAAAAAATTCCAAAGTATAAATGCATGCATACCCTTTAAATGGGTGTTAAATCCCCCTACACAATGCTAAAAAAGGGGGTTATGATAGCTAGTTTCAGGAGTCAAAAAAGATTATTAAATACTGTTCAAAGGTATTCAGCACTGGGCAGAATACTGATATATGAAATATGGACAGAAGACAATTAGAGAATCACTCTACAGTCTGTGCGCAAGCGTCACATATACTGAAGAAAAGTGTGCCCCAAACTGTGGTGTGCAATAGAAAGCAGGATGGTAACAAAGGGTCTATTTTGCATCTTTGTATTTACTATGCCAATGACATAGTTAATATTTCCAGTATTATGAAAAATAATATTTATGCACATATATACATATATGTACACACACCCAAACACATACATCATTCGATATATACCATTCAAAAATACACCACTGCACTGGTCATCCAGTAAAGGACTGACTAAAAGAAACAATGAACCAATGATGCAAATGATCAATGTGGAGAATCACCAGAAAAGCCTGTGAAGGCAAGTGAGAAGAACAGACAGAAATGGAGAGATGGAGGGTAGGGGGAAGAGCATTCCACACTAAGGGAACAGAAATAAAAGAAGGGAAGTGTAAGGGAGGAGATAAGAAAGAAAACATATGTCAAGATTTCTAAGCTCTTTGGTATGAGTCACAATATTACAATTATTATTAATCATGTTAATATTTTAAGCAACTTTAAAATAAAAAATTAAAAAGAACTTAATCTTTTAGTCTTTTCCAGTGAACACGCATACTTCCATAAAGCTATAATGAGTATATACAGGTATATACAGGCTGGGCTCTGTTCTGCGGGTTTGTTTGTTTGTTTGTTTGTTTGTTTATTTAATTGTGTGTGTGTGTGTGTGTGTGTTCTCTTTCCATCACCTTATATTTAGCTTCCCTCCCTCCTCTCCCACCCCCTCCCCTTTCTCCCCTCCCTAACCCACTCGTCCCCAAATAAACATTGAACTATTGATAGTGTCCATGGGTTGTTTGTTTGTTTGTTTGTTTGTTTTCTCTTTGTTGCTTTCAGTTTTATATTCCACATATGAGTGAAGTCATACAGTTCTTTGTTTTTTCTGTCTGGCTTATTTCACTAAGCATGATGATCTCCAGGTCCATCCATTTTGTTGCTGCATTTTTTTTTTACTGCATATTTTACATGCACCTTCCCATGTCAAAGGGTATGAGCAGATTTTAGTTCTACACCAGCATTACTCTTCACAAAGAGGGGCCAGCTGGCCGGGCTCCCAGGAATGTATCAGGGATGTAGAGTCCCCACCACCACTTTTTCTTTCACCTTAATTTTTTCTACTGACTGCACAGATAAAACTCCTAAATAGTTTCCTTTTCCCTTTTTCTCACTGCTCGAAAGGCTGTGGATATTTCCATATCTTAACTCTGTTACTTCTATTTCTCAACTTAAAAATGTTCCCCTTCTCTGGCAATTTATAAAGGGCAATCTAGGTGTGAATCTGTGAATCTTAAATACTTCTCTGCTTCTTGTAGCCCTTAAATGGCTAACGCTTACTTGTTAAGTTCGTTAGTGACAGCAAAATATTGTGTAACTGAACATATTTCTTCTCTATGTTATTCTCTAATTTGCCTAGTCATAAATGTTAAATATTGTGATCTATCCATTTCGAGTTCATCATACATGAAGTTCTTGTAATGGTTTGGATCAATTTCTGCAAAATCTAAATTGTATCAGTGCTCAATTTTTCTGATTTTAACCTAATAATAGATATAAAATTGAACGTAAATGTTGCTGTGAAATACACTCAAAGATTAAGTAGGCCTTATTCAATATTATTACCACTAAAAATGTGCTGAAATTTCTAGGTTTTTTTATTCTTCTATAAACACTTCCCATTCCACTTGTCAGACTCGCAAGGAGGAGAGGAGTTTTAAACTGTAAAATGAGAGCAGAATTAAGCAGGACTGTTACGCTATTTATTTGGTGACGCTCACAACCAGTTTTCTTTACAGCTACTCCAACTCCGCTAGCTCAAGATGGTCATTACTAGATCTTAATGTTAGGATGGACAGAAGTTTTACTAGGTTGTTTTTAAATTATGGCAAAATACATAAACAACACAATACTGGTCTTCTTAATGACCAGAACAATCAGTGGCATTAACTACATTCACGATATTGTGTAACCATCACCACTATCTACATCTAAAACTTTTTCAACAACCCCAACATCCCAAACCCCTCCCCCCAGTCCTCGGTAACCTCTAACCTACTTGCCATCGCTATGAATGTACCTATTCCAGGTACTTCACACAAGGGAAATCCAAAATCACTCCTGTGTCTACTTTATTTCTCTTACTATAATGTTTTCAAGGTCCATCCACATCCACATTGTAGCATATAGCACAACTTTATTCCTTTTTGTGAATGAGTAACAATGAGAGAGAGAGAGAGAAAGAGAGAGAGAGAGAGCAATGTCTAGAAAAAATCCAACCATAAATGCCCCTATTTTTAATATTACATGGCTGGATATTTTCTGGACAGCCCTCTTACATACATTTTGTTTATCCTTTTATCTGTTGATGATTGTGAATAATGCTACTATAAACATGGGTGTACAAATGCCTGTTCAGTCCCTGCTTTCAATTCCTTCGGATGTATGCCCAGAGGTGGAATTGGTAGGTCACATGATATTTATTAGGATTTTCCAATGAAAGTTAATGTCCCACTGCTGTTCTAATAGTGATGTACACAGACAACCGCTAAGACATGTGAGAGGGAGATACACGAAACGTGTTTCTCTGATACACCTTACAAAGTTGAACTAAGCAAAGGTGGGATTCAACAAGGCTTTTCATATCTTTCTGTAATTCCAAGTCACTTCTGATTTTAAAATATTATTCCAAAAGCAAACTCTGAAACATGAGGCACACTGGAGAAAGCTTTGTTTTTCATCAAGAGGAACTTTTACGTGTACAGGGGAGGGCAAGGCCTGCGCTGGCAGGTTGGCCCTTCCTCTCAGCCTGTTTGCCTCGTGCCTGTGCTGCCCTAGGCTCTGGGGACACCTTTTCTAAGCTCAGGGAACCCCGCGCCAAGGGCTCTCCCTCTGGGCTCATGCTCGGGCCCGTGGACCCCCTCTACTCACGAGGCTCCTGACCCGGTTCCAAGACCTTCTGCTCGCTTGCGTTTGCACCCCAGGTTTGTAGTGGGGTTTCTTCGCTTTGCTCCCGTGGGCCTAAGTGGCTATCTTCAGAAATGACCTGTGGCCTTCCCAGCACCTTCTGTTTTCCCCTCCTCAGGAAAGCCAGCTCTGTGCCTGGGCTCCTGCCCCTCTGACAGACTTCCCTAGTGCCACGTGCCCGCCTAAAATTTCAAATAATTCTTGCTCCTAGATTCCTAGTTTTTGCATTCCAGGAATAAATGTTTGCTGAGCCCCACACACCTGGGTAACTAAATTTCTGGCGCCCCAGCACTGGTGATGAGGCAATTTCAGATCTGGCCCCTCCTGAGGCTCCCCATCCCACTGCAGAAAATCCTTTCATGACCACAAAACTCCTTCAACAAGTCAACTGGCTCAGGAACATTCCTGGCTCTCAGCATGGGGCTCACAGAAGACCAGCACTGGGCCCACTGTGGAGACACTGTACTTCCAGGGCAGACTCAGCCCTAGTCCCCAGTGTAGGGGTGTCACTGGATATGGGGTCGCCTACAAGAGATAGTATGCAGAGTGACAACCTTGCTCACTTGGATGGGGAGCACAGAGTACCATCTGAGACACAGGAGGAAAGGGACCCAGGTCTTAAAACATATCTCTCCTCTGTTACTTCCGCCCTTGGTGACACATTTCCTGAGAACAAACCAGGACCTGGAATTGTCAGAGACCTTCTTCGTGAAGTGGCCATTACTGCTGTCCACCGACGGTATGGAATGAAGAATTGCTGACACACAGTCTTACCTGCCAGGGCCAGGAGGCCTCCAATCACTCTCAAGAAGACAAGCATCTGGGGTCCACAGAGGGCGAAGAAGGAGAGGATGAAGCAGATGACCAGGATGATAAAGCCGCAGAAGAGCATGGCGGCGGCTGCCCTCCCCCACGCTGCGAGAAAAAAGAAACGGGAATCCATCAGACAGACGTGCCAAATTTAAAACCATGAATCAAAGTATCCATCAGAGGTTTTGTCTTTCTGCTAATTATATATTTGGGGGGAAAGCATTTTTCTTTTGACAACAAGTATCTCCGTGTCTAGGGGGAGACTAGGTGATTGACCTGTCGGACATTAACATACCGGTTTTTGAGCAAATGTTTTATATCTGAGATGAAAGTTAAACTTCCCTGAACTGTTTCTATTTAAGAAATTGGTCACATAAACTGGTGTATTTAAAAGGCTCCCTCAAGTTCTAACACGACACCATCAAAATAAACATTTTTTGTTTTGCACAATCCAAATTACAATCTCTTTAAGAAAAGTTTCAAATACCTTTAAAAGTATCTTTGTTTCATAGCAGTGTTTGGTTCCATGTTGAAAATGTAAATATATGTTTTCAAAAAATAATCTTTGGAAACATATACTTACTGACTAATCCGAGATATGAAATAAAACAATTGTAAAGTAGCTGTGATTCTTTTATGACACGTTTAGGCACAGTCTTTCTAGATTTTTGCCTACATTTTGACTTTTGAAGTACTCAGAACTTATTGCACATGAGTTCCTAATTATTGATATTGGCCCCAAAAGTGATCAGGATGAGGTGGGAATTGAGTTTAGGTTTGAAGACCAAAGGGGCACCTCCAGCCCTGGCTCATGCTGCCCTGCCCCCGTGTAAACAGGGAGAGCCATGAACCCAGTAACGAGTCCAGCCACAAATTCTTATTTTTCATTCTGCTCTGATTTTTTAAATGTCTTCACACACAACCTTCTCTCTAGAGGTAATAACTCACATTTATGAAGAAATTGCTCTGTGCTAGACACTGGGCCAAGAACTTAACATATTTAGCTCACTGAATCCTTACAATAACATTTTAAGGTTCGTACTACTATCATTTCTTTAGAAATTAGGCTATAGTAAGACTGAGAGTTCTAATAACCTGCTAATAAGTGATTTAGGCAGAGTTTGACTGAGAACCTGTCTGAATCCAAGACCTGACTCTCTTTTTGAGATATAATTTACATGCCATTAAATTCACTCTTTCCAGGTATATAATTCAGTGGTTTCTACTATGTTGCCAGGGTTGTGCAGCCATCACCACTTACAATTCCAACACTTTCATCACCCCCACAAGAAACCCAGTGTCCATGAGCAGTCACTTCCCATTCCCTCCTGCCTCCAGCTTCTGGTAACTTCTGTCTCCATAAATGTGCCTCTTCTGTCATTTCATGTAAACGCAATCATGTACTATGTGGCTTTTTGTGACTGTCTTCTTTCGTTCAGCAGATGTTTTCAAGGTGCATTTATGGTATAGCCCGTATCAGTATTTCATTCCCTTTTATAGCCAAAGAATATTCAGTGGTATGGATACCCCACATGTTGTTTATCCATTCATTCCTTAATAGATGAACATGCACTCCTAATCTATTACTCCACATTGCATTTGTAAAGCGGAATCGTGTGCACCTCTGCCTAGTTTTACTCCTAACACGACTTGGCTGACAAATTTATTCTCACTTAATTCTAGGTCATTGGACGGGTAAAAAGTGGAAGATATGGATCACAGAGAGAACAAAGGCTTTGGAGCCAGCTGCACCTCACTGAGACCCCGCCTCTGCCTCGTATTAGCCACTGTCAGTCTGCGTATGTCAACCAGGACTAAACGTGCCTCGTTTCAAGATCGCTGTGAGGATGAGAGCGGTTGTGTGCAAGGTCACGGAGCTCAGAAAGTTCCCTCTGCATTCCTGTGACTCCTCTCCGGTACCTCAAGCTTCCATTTTATTCCGCATTCGCAAGGTTCTGCTCCATCACGTCAAGATTGTTCCTTAGCTAACCACTGCGTTTTCCCACCTTTTTTATGTTTTTCCATCTATTACAGACAAACCTGAGCTAAGTTCTCCTGTTCCCTACTCCAATTCCCACGTTCCCTCCAGGTCTTTCTCTAGATGCATGAATGATGGAGCATAACAGGCATTTAAGAAGAAAATTCATTTTTATATGCTCAGGTACCATGTTTTCACACAAACTGCCCTTTAGTGGCAGTGGTCAGGATGGGGCTGAGGCAGTACGTGAGACAGCCTACTTGTTTCTGTATTTATAATTTATTATATTACTTCCCGCCACGTCTTCTTCCTCTTCCTGTGAGATCCATCAGAGATTTGAGAGGCAAGGTAAGATAGAAATGTTTTCTTTGAAAACAGAAATGAATAAAGTCAACATGTGCATCTGAGGAAGTAAGTCTCTTTTCTCACTTTTGCCTTGTCCTTCAAGTAAGTTGACTTTCAAGAGGACAGGGACTGTGCTTTGAAAAGGAGGTTCATTATCAGACCGTCTCGAAGTCTACCCCATACACCACCATGTAAAACCCACCAGCGGAGCTTCCTGAGCAGACTCCCTGCCTCCCTCAACACCTACCCAATCAGAGCTTGTCCAGAAATCCGCATTGTACTGATATTTCTTACATCCACACTAACGTTTAAGAACTAAGATAGAGGATTAATCTCCTTAAAAAAACAGATGGCAGTTCTGCCCCAAAAAGCATGTACTTTCAGTGTGTAACCACCCCCTGTCAATTAGAGTCTTATTTCTATCGATGGTTCTATGGCTACTGCCAATCATTACATTCAACTAAAAATCCAATCATTAAACTCCAATAAGCAGACACTGGTTTTTCTTTTTCAGTTGTGTTCACAGGTTTGAAACTGTGAATGAGAGGCAATATAATTGTATAAACATGCAGAGGAATGCAAACATAGTAAAGATGAACTGCATAGCTGAATGGGAGTTTTCCAGAAAAACATGTGAACAAGGAACATATCTTAATAACCAGAATTTGACTATCACAGATTAAAATTTTTAAAAGTATAGCTAAATAACTTATGTAAGATACTGCAGTAAAGAATAACAACAATCGTTTTACCTATTTATTTGATGAAGAATAAAACAAAGTTAGATTATTGCTATTCCTGCTTCTTCTAACATTATAGCTGAGGTATAATTTTATGCTTCATTTCAGGTACTTGAAAGGAATTAAATAAAACAAATAGGAAGTCCACTCATATAACTGAAAGCCAACAGGTGAACAAAAATATAAACACAGCCATTTTAAGAACTTGTCCTGTGCTATGTTAAATCAACACAGTGAATGTCTTGCTCATTTAAGGTACTGAGTCATCAAAGTGGAAAATTAAGGACATTTGGTCTTGACAAAGGCTGCCTTAGATACGGACCTGAAAGACCAGCTCCTGTGGCACGGAAACACCCACAGTGACTCACTTATCACTTAAGACAGAAATCTTGGCATGGTTTTGAAGATTTTATTCTGACTGATGAATGACAAGGAAGGCAGTCTGCCTTGTCATGTCAATGACTATTTAGTTGTAAAATGATGAGATGGAGCCTACCAGGTCTGAGTAGGGTCCTCCCCGCCCAATATTCTGTCCGAGCAGGGGACTGACAGCCACGTAGACTCAGGACATGCCAATTCTCCACGCCATGAATTTCAAAAAGTTAAGCCTGTCCCTGAGATCCCTTTGGTCTCATTTAATTACCCAAATGAGCACAGTAGCTACAAATTACCCAACTCTTTGGGGAACTATTTGTATCTTTATATTCTACCATGGTCTAAACTATGCCCCCAATTACCAATCCTAATGGAAAACATCCATTTTTAAAACCTGTCCTAAAGTTACTTCTTCCATGATTCAACAGATGGCCCTCAGTTCTTCAAAGCTGACTGTCTACCTTGATCTATTCTGAAGATGAGTCTCTCATTATTATTTTATACACTTTAAATGTTATTGCCTTTTCTAATGTGTGTGTGTATGTGTGTGTGTGTGTGTGTGTGTGTGTGTGTACACAGGAGCAGGCAGGATTCTCATTGTCAATTATCAATCTCTGAATTTGAGGCCACAAAAGCAGACAGCACTCCAAATAAACAGGTTCTGTGTAGAAAAGCTTTTTGTTTGTTTTGTTTCCTTAGGAAAGATAAAGTTGATGTTTTATATACATAATCTATTATGTCCTAAGTTTATTTTCTCAATATCACTCAGAGAAGTTCCTGGACATTTCTGTAAAATTCGTCAGGCCAAGAATCATGTCTCCTTTGCTCATCATTTTAATCCCAATACATGCTGTCAAAGAAACCAATACCATTATAAATCCACTTTTAAATAAGATTCCTTGAAGATCCATTTAGATGAAGTTTTGCTCTGGCTTGCAGTTTCAGCATTAAATCAACAACATGCAGATGTCACCCCAATAAGTCTAACAAAAAAAATGAATTAAAAAATAAATCAATCAATCAATCAATCAATCAATCAATCAACAACATGGAAACCATGCAATGGTCACTAATGAAACTGAGTTATTGCTAGGAAATGTTTTTCAGCTTTTTGTATGAAGATGAATGCTATCTTTTTCCAGAGATTATTACATATGAAAACACAATGTTATAAGGCAAATATGACCACGAAAAGACCAGTACGGTCAACTGGCAACAAACGTAAAAATAAATATGTTGAATGTTAAGCTAGAAACCATAAATCAAACTTAAGCTTGTAAAAATTTTAAAAAGTGAACTTTTATTTTATAGCAAGGAGAACATTGCTGATATTTTCAATATTGTTGGTAATATTTTGGAGACTGTCACTAATTTTTTTTTTTCAAGTTAGCATTTTTTTAATGGATTGGCTGCATTCTTCAGTAGTTTTACATGTGGGCACCAAACAATGACCTAAACAGTCTGTGGTCTAGGCCCTTACAGACACCAATCTGACATCCAACCAGAGGAGTTCCCTTTCCAGAACAAGGGATTCATCCATTAACAATGTCAAAGGCCCCACCTGATTTTGTCACATTTCTTCATACTGTTTCTATAGGGTTCTTTATGTGATACATGGGCAGAACTGAAAACTGGATAAAACCGTAACTGTAAAAATAAAGACGATCCTATCTCCAAATAAATAGAAACATGGGTGGATGGTATATTCAAAAAGGTTGCTGCATGTCCCATGAGCAGGTGATCCGCAGGAAGACAGGCCAGTGCTTCTGGGACTTAGAAGTGTTTATGAAACACCTGGGGATCTTGTTCAGTACAGACTCCCATGCAGCAGCTGGGGCCTGAGACACTGAGCATCCAATACCCTCCCAGACAATGCTAACACTGCTGCTGCAGGACACTTTGAGTAGCAAATACCTACAGGACAACTCCTAACAGGCCCCCAAGACAAAAAAGCAATTTTGCAGAAGATTTGGAAGGCAGCAGGGACAGCTTAAAGGAGGAAGGGCAGGGTCATACAGGAGAGCACTCCACAGCTGGTGTGAGATTCTCTACATGCTCTGCATTTTCTCCCAAAATGGAGCCAGATGATAACGATTTACCCTGGTGTTTTTACAAAACTATACTACTTTACCCCACATGGTCTTCTTTTAAAGTCTGAGTAGGGAAACTGTCCCTACTCAAGAAGATGTGAAAACTGGGAAATCACACGAGACGAATAGCGGCAGAGTTAGGATCTACCCTTAAATATTTAAAAGCCTGTCAGATTGGAGACGTCTGGAAAATAGAATTTACAGGAAAGCACATTTCAGCTCCATTGGTAGAAGAGGGTATAAGAGAAGGACTACTACTATTAAACAAATGGCATTGTTCAGAGAATGAAATGATGTTACTGAACAAAGAGAAGCAACTCAGAGCAGTCATGGGTGGGGTGGGGTGGGGTGTGGAGACCACTTGGCGAAAGCTTGAATCAGTGCACTCTTATTCCTTTCCAATCCTAATGTGTCAGGAGTCTGTGGCTGCTTACAGGCAGAAGACAAAGTCAAGTCACCAAAAAAGGACTGAGGTCACATTGGGTGGTGAACTTATTATACATCAAGTTGACATTGCACTGTAGAATTGTATGCCTGAAACCTATGTAATCCTTGCTAACAGATGTCACCCCAATAAGTCTAACAATAAAAATGAATTTAAAAAAAAAAAAAAAAAGGACTGAGGCTTTTGGGTGGTTAATACCAGGTGCAGCAAGTATGGAATAGACTGGGCTACGTCAATGGTTCCTAGGCTTCTAGATTTGATAAATCAATATACGTGTGTGTGTGTGTGTGTGTGTGTGTGTGTGTGTGTAACTATGAAAACCTACTGAGAGTGGGCAACTTTTTATTTTGCTATGTAAGGACTTGATCAGGTGCCCAGGAAGAGTAATCTTATGTACTAATGCCTAAATTCATAAAATAAGAGTATTCTAATATCTAACACTACCCCACCACCACCAAAAGCCGTAAGAGGACAAATCTCAAAATGAAGTATAAACCTATGAACTTCATACTTAGTTTTCTTATTTCCTGTACATTTAAGAACCACCGGCCTAAATGATCTAAAAATATTTCATGTTAACACTGATTCTTTGAGTTATCCAAGGCTAATTTCATATAAAAAATAACACATTTAATGCATTCAGTGGTATCAAAGGGTGTCTTTGGTAAAAACGAGGCTCTGCACTTCTGTCCAGATCCGGTGCAAACATTTTAATACTTTCCTTCTCGGTGAATACACTCATCTCCATTACTGTCCACCCTGACAAGCTGGAGCTTGCTTGGGACTTGAAATCTACCTGGCTGAGGCGTAAAATGCCCTCCTGGTGTATTTTTGCTTAAAAGCAAAAAAGAAAAGGCAGTATTACAAAAATAACACATGTAAACATACGTTCAAATTTAATTTTGCATTTTATTTATATATGAAATTTCAATGTTTAAATTTAGATTTTCTTTTCCTGTTTTGAGAAATATAAACAGTGATTTTTAAGAAATTCAAACAACTGTAAAGTTGGGTATTTATTTAGTTGTTACTAGCATGAAAAGAACATATTCAGCATGTAATTTGCTTCCTTTATAGAAAAAACAAGGTGATATTGTAATCTGAAACTACTTAAAAACTTAATAATGGGTGAAGATATATAATATTCTGCTTTTTACATAATATTAAGGAATATTTACCTTTATTAAAAAGTCTGTATTATTTAATGTTAGTTCCAATAATGGCCAGGAATAACCTGTGTCATTAATACCAAAATTAATGTATTAATGTTATGAATTTCAGTTAATAAAAGAGATGGCCAAGCACTTTGCAAGAAAAGTAAACTTTCTTAATAGTAAACCACAATGTTTATTTTCTAGTACATATCAAGAAGTTTTTTAAAAAATGAATGCACCCACTCAGTTCTCTATATTAAGATACAATTTTAATTAGAGCCATCAACCTTCTTGCTGTGTTCATACATGCTTAGGAGTGTGTGTAAACTACTTACTACATTTTAGATAAAGTAGTGTAAACACTGTTTTCGGCAAGGCCTCATTAAGGATATCTGAAAATCTCCAGGGTTCAGAGATGCCTAGATCATTGCTCTACACAGTGCAGGAATACGCAATTGCTACATTTGCGAGGCAAAACTAGCGAATACGCCAGCCAGGAGCAGAAATACAATAAACACCCTAACTCATCTTTGCCTACAATAGCCTGAGATGTACCTCTCCTGGTGAACTCTTATCTATTTCCTCCGACCCATGGTCACCTAGTGACAGTGGATCCTACCTTCATGATTTGATTCTAGGTCTAGAGCTAAAGCCACGTCTAACATGTTACCATTGGCACTTAAACTATCTCTGCAAAGGTCACAAGAATAACTGAATTGGGGTGTGAAGGCCACCACCCATTTATGAAAATCAGTCTTGCTACATCATAAAAGCAGTAACAGAATTTTTCAAGACTCGGAAAACTGAACTTTTCCAAAGGCCAATTTCTCTACCAAATTGAAACACACACACACACACACACACACACACACACACACACACTTGATAAGTGTTTCTTTTACAATTAAAAGTTAACGCTATAGGCTTGTAATTATTAAACTGAGAAACAAAACCTGCTCCCTCCCTTCCATATACAAAGCACTGTATCAGTCTGAGGTTGGAAGAACCACACCCTAGAAAGGTGAGCTCATCGTTGTCAAGAAAAATAAAAACTGCATTGTGTGTGTTTCACAAAAGGGCTGTGGTCACAGCCAGAGCCTTGCAGGTCAGATCCCGTCCCAGCAGCACGCCCATCCCGGCTCCACCAGCTCCCCTCTCACTTCCCTTCTTACTTCACACGCAGAAGATTGCTGAGTAGGCTCTTTAGATCTAGGTTAGTCTTTGGAGTGCAGTGTGATTCCCAGCCTGTTTTCAAAACACCGATGCTTAAGCAGACCTACTAAGTCCCCTACAGGATATTGAATTCCAGGGCATTTTAACTAAAAGATAGATATATTATTTCAAAGGAATGACTTCTCTTTGAAACTTAAAAGACTTGCAATCATTCAAGCCTGGCAGGCATGCTGTCTGTGTTTTAAGAAAACAAAACAAAACACAAAACATAGACTTTAAGGAAAGCAGGAATTCCATTCAGTCTTTACATTTTATTACCTGCTAATGAGGACCATGACTCCTTTTCCAGGGAAAAGTTCACCGTGGGAACTTCCAAACAATTTCACAGTCCTTAAGGATCAGCGCCAAGCCCTGATAGAGGGCCCCAGAAATAAACAGTGTGGTTAGAAGCCACCTCCCCGCCTCTACACACACACACACACACACACACACACACACACACACACACCCAGGGCCACAAAGCAGGGTAGAGGAAGAGAATTAAGTCAGTGATCCTAGCAGGGAATGAAAACAGGCTGAGTGGCCTTCTTTCTCTTTCTCAGTTTAAAACTATTAAACTCCATTGGGTAGTGTTCGGATTTAAGCTTCTTATAATCATACTTAAACACCCCCCCCCGCATCCCACCCCCCCCCGGACCCCCCCACACACACACACAGACACACGGCAATTACAACAGTCTCCAGCTGTTCTTCACATCTGCCAGTTAACAGAGGTGGACATCGGACAAAACCCGCTTCCTCTCCACTCAGGTCTATTGACAAGTTAGAAGATGTGTTTGCTTTTTCGATTTAAAATCACATTTAAAGGAAGTTTTCTAAACAGCAAGGCCATGCTTAAACCAAAAGACACCCCCCCCCCCACACACACACACACACACAAGACAATAGCGAAGCAGAGCTAGCCTGAGCATTCAACACCACAGTATCCACTGAAATAGTAACTGCTGAAATTTTGACTAAGACAGCTTTTTTAACGGAAGAAGAGCTGCTTTCACTTAGGTCAAGTTAAAAGAATACTACACCTACATTAGGGAAGGCACGCGTTTTAAAATTTATATTTTAATCATAAGAACAACCAAAGGCAGAGGAGACGGAATGGGAAGAAATTTCAGTAGGTCTCCAAAAAACATGTATTTTGTTCATTATACTTATTCATCACACCTTTCAGATGCCTGCAGTCATCTTTTGCACGTAACTGACAAACCCTAAGAGAAAACGTCGTTTGAACTGGGGCCATTTTCTTCCCGGGTTGAGCCTGGTTTTGGCCACTCAAAGCTGCTGCTTTGTTTTGTTCGGGTGGGATGACCGAAGCCAAGCTCTAAACAGATGTCGTTTGAATCTCGCATCATCCCCGACCCTGTTTTGACCCTTCACAGAGTGCGCCTTCCGAAGGCCCCGTGCCGCCGCGGGGCGGGCGCACGCGCGGACGCGGCCCGGAGGCCTTCCCGGAGGCGGCGGCACTCACCGTAGTCCATGAGGCTCTCGCAGCCGTCCGCGGTGGACCCGCTGCCGCCGCCCTCGTGGAAGCATCGCCACCACAGCGAGGACGTCTGGATGTGGTTGCTCGACTGCAGCCAGCCGCGGCCGGCCAGCGCGATGATGTCGAAGGCGATGGCGCTGAGCAGGAGCAGGGGCAAAATCCACCTGCAGCGCTCGCAGGCCAGGCCGCAGCGCAGCATGTCGACGGGGGCGGCGCGGAGCAGAGGATCGCACGGGGACCGAACGCCGGCGGAGAGTGGCCAGCGAGCGCGGGCAGAGCGACAAAAGGGAGGAGGAGGGCGCGGGGGCGCGGCGCCTGGCCCCACCTAGATTCCGGTGACTCAGAGCGCGCCGCCCCGACCTGCCCGGCCCAGCCCGGCCAGGGCGGGCGCGGGGAGAGGCGGGGCCGGGCTCAGGTTACACCGGGCGAGGATGGGCTTCCCCGGCCCGGGGCAGAGACTTGGAGGCTCCGGGCGGAGGGGCCCAGGATCGGCGGCTCGGGCGGCAGCCACGCGCGCCTCGGCTCTTCCCCACAGCCTCATTTCTCTCTTACGGGGTCCTCAGTGCGTCAACGTGTGCACGTTTTAATCTGCGCAACAGCAGCCAAATACTGAACCCCCGAGGCGGACAGTGGTCTGATTTCAACAATACCATATTTACGTTTCGGGCAGTTTGAGATGGGCGTTCAATTTGTACCTGTGCGTCAGTGCTGCATTCCCTGTGAATGCATGCAGCAAACCCAGGAGCTGGTCCCCGACCTCCCAGGGAGACGTGGGCACTTCCTCCTGGGCTCCACCTTTGTACCTTGTACCATGGCTCCTTTGTACTCTTACCTGTTTACATGCTCTCCTTTCCCACTGCCTTGCCAGCAGAGGCCATGTTTTATCTATCTGTGTGTCAGGGTTGTCTGTCTAGCACCGTACCTGGGTCTTCAGGGAACTCTGGTGCGTGAACACACTGAATTGAACAAATGCTCACTTCAGTTTCAGAAAGCCTTCATCTGGCTTCCCCATATACCATCATTTCCTGTCCGTGTCTGCTGCAGTCCCCTCCCTATCACCCAACGCTTATTTAAACCCCACCTTACTCCTTTCATTTACTACTGGGTTTCTCCAAATAAAAACCATGTGTCAGCATGCACACAGCACCTAAAGTTCCAACTCCACTGTCACCACCATGACTTCTCAGGTGTGGCAGACAGGGTTGGGTGGCAGTTGGGAGTGGCACTGAAGAGGAGCAAGCTCTCAGTGTCTGGCACCTCAGTGGCCTTGGGCAAATCATGACAGGCATAGAAAGAGGGTCACATCTTATGCCTCCGAAGATTTCTTCTGAATCCCTAATTCTTTCCATTAATTTAATATAAAATAAGTGGGAAATACTTCGCAATGTTTAAATTTTTAAGTTGAGTCCTTTGTATTCTCAATTGAGTCCTTTGTGTTCTCAATGGAAACAGGATACTATTTTGTGTTATTTGGTTCTTGGGCAGTTTTGAGAATGAAGAGTACTGAGAAACTTAGTGTCTGAGACCACATAAAATGATTTTCCCCAGCCTTCATTTTATACCAACCAAGTTCACATATTTTTCATTAGAGGCAAATATTTTCACTTTCAAAGAACAGATAGCAGGAGGAGGATCCTAGCAAGAGTTAACTGCATACGGCGGAAATTGTGTAAAGAAAATATGCTCTCAGGGTTTTCAAAAGCTATGAAAATATTTATTTAATTAGCTGTGTATAATTGTGAGAAAAAATATATTCTTACAAAACAGTACTGATTATGAGAGTAAAGTGGTTTCAGACAAAATGAGAATTTCGTTGGTGTCTTAATAACACTGAATAATTTTGGACCAGATATAACTTCTTGTTGCAGTGGCTTTAAGGAAAAAATGCTTATTAATGCTGAGGTGAAAGCAAAGAAAGTAGTTCAGAATTTCTTGATGAGACTAAACCAACCCTGGTTAGGTTTCAACAATCATGTACCTAACACATGACTCACAGATTGTAGAACCAGATAGCTAAGCTTCTGACCAGCTGTGTCACATTGGTCCACTTAATTTCTTTGTGCCTCAGTTTCCTCATGTATAAAATGGGCAATGCTCACTCCACAGTGTCATGATGAGTATTAAAAGAACTGATACACGTGAATTGCCCAGGATAATGCCTGCACATAGTAAGCCACAATGTAAAAATTGATGATGATGTTGCTGATAATTTTCACATAGATTTCCTGCTTTAATAAGATTGGAAGGGGTATTTTTCATGTTTATAAGAAGCAAAGGCTATATATGAACATCAGCTGTAAATCATTAAGTTATCTTAGGCAATGCAATCCTTTATCCTAGCCATGTTTCTGAAATGCTGGATTATGGTGGATAGTAGACACTTAAATAGCTCTCCCTGCTGGCTTAATATAGTAATTGCAGAGCTCTCGACAAATGTAAATTGTACCGGCAAAAAAGTTTTCATTTTATTAATCTGGAGATTTCCTGGTTATAAAAGCAATGATTACCAAAAACATGAAAAAATAGATCATTTCAAAATAAAAACATGTAGTTGTTTTACTCTTCTGTCCAGAGAAAATAATGGTAACAACCATACTAACATTTGCTGGGAGTCTGCTATGTTCCAGTGTTTCACATCCACTTTATGAGTTGTGTACAACTATCAGCTTCATATAGATGAGAAGTCTGGGGCACCAAGGAGTTAAGTAGCTTGCTCAAATCTGCACAGTCTCTACGGTCCACCATAGGCAGTTTGGCACCAGTGGTTATTTACAATAACCACTCATAAGAGCATGGGATATTTCTCTCCAAAACTTTCCTTCTTTCTCTACTTCTTCTTTCCCATGGAAACATCCAACCCACAACCAGTTCCCTCCCAAGTTGTGATGAAATGCTCCTCTTATAACCTGCTGTGCTGTCACTATAAACCAATGTGACAGCAGTGTGGTAGAACAGGCAGCAATAGAACAAGCACTGAACAGAACTCAGGCAATCAGTTCCAGTTATCACCGAACCTGCATTCCCCTCTGATCCTTGTCAGATCTCTTTTCGCCCCTGCTCATGCAGACTTTTGGTCACCTCTATTCACTTGCCCCCTTTTTCTTCCTCAGCCGAATGTAAGCTCTCTTCTATCCAGCGATGTGAGGGTAAAAGTTTAACAACTAACTATCTGAAGAAAAAAAAAAATCCTTGATTCATTGTATTTGCCAATATCCAAGGTGTAAATACTCCCCCCATGACTGATTTCCAGCTACAAACTTGATGTCACTGAACACAGAGTTAGGAAGAAATATTCGTCTCAAGTGAGCAGAGCATACCACTGCACCTACCCCCATATCCTATGAAAACTGCTCTGTTTTTCAGGGTCACCAGTAAGCTCATATTTGCCAAATTCTGGATATCACTGGCCTCTTTGTTCACCAGGTAGTTTGATGTCTTCCTCCATGAAACTTTTATTGGGTTCTATAAAGATATTAAAGCCCAGTGCCCAAAGGCCACCAGGAGCGTAACTGTAGTCAAATACAGTTAAATTTATGAACTCGTAGCAAGGGAGACTGCAAACCACGGTACACCCTGGGGATGTCTCGGTGAGATGGCGTTAGGAGGGCCTAGTCATAAGGTTTAGGCTTCTGTTAGGTGACTTTACGATGGTTCAAGGAAATGGGTGTTTTGCTCTGAGTTACATTATGTTGGGAATACCAATACCTTACTTTGTGACTGCATAGTGTTTTTTGCTTTTTCTGTGTTGAGATATGATTATGAAATGGTCTTGTTTTTTGTTTTGTTCTATCACAATCACAGAGTGACCTTATCTGATGTTCATATTCTGTGAAATTATTTATGCTCAGCAGTGGGTCATCATGGCCTAGCTATTGGTTGCCAGGCCGACTACCAACGGTCAGGCACTGTTTTGTTTTGTTTGTTTCTTTCTTACTGGTTCTCTATCTGATCTCTCCATCCATCCCTTCCCTTTCTCCTTAACATGCTAGTCTTCTGCCCTCCCCTCTCACCCAGAGTTGGATTCCCTGGGTCTCTATCCTTGCACAACCATTCTGTTCATTCTACACATTTTCTTGGTGTTACACCATCCACTTATCATTATTTCAATCCATACCTATATACTCAAGACTTGCAAATGACTTTGTCTTTGTCCCACAGTTTTGCTCCATGCTTCAAACTTTTATATCCAGCTTCCAGCAAGATGGCACCTTGGATTCTCCCTCGAACACTCTAACCTCAACCAGGACAGAGTTCAGATTGCTCTCTCTTCTCCTAAACCATTATCTTCTTTCTGTAGCCTCTACAGCATTTCCAGAATCTTGGTCACCAAAATTAATACTCTAAGATCATCCTTGACTCTTTCTCTTATACACAGTTTAAATCTAGTAATTAAAAGTTTTGCCACCTACCCTACTTCTCAAATATTTCTACAGTGCAGACCGCTCCCTCTCTGTTACAGCCCTGCTCTGGTTCGTGTGCCTTAACCGCCCAGCATCTCCTAACTGCTCTCCCTGTCCACAGTTCTCAACACTCGCCCGCTCCAAAATCCATCTTCCACGAGCCTGCTGAAATGATCCAGCTAAGTGTGCGTCGACCCTGACACTCTCCCTCGTGCACGCGCAGTGATAGGCCATCACCCCTGCCCTCAGGAACGAGACTGCTAACACAAATCCCTCCAAGGTCCGGCCTCTCCATTCGGACCAGTCACCTCTGTTTACCTTAGACTTTCCGTCCCTCCTTTTTTGCTCTCTCTCACCTACACAATACTAGTTTTGCCTTCCTTATTTCTGGAATATCTTTCTTCCCAGTCCCTTCCCTATTTACCGAGCTACTGCCTAACTGATCTTTTAGACCCCATGTCTCCCAAGAAAACTTCCCCAAATCTTGTCTTTGTATCCCCGGCGCCTTTTCTAAGTAATTATCTGATGAATTAATGAATAGATGACTATGTCAGTAGCTGTTGACCCGTGAGATTTGGACTCTCTGACGTCAGTGTGTTCACCTATTTGTTGAGGTAGTTAAAAAATGAGGTGGTAACAAAACTCTAAGAACCAAAATTCAAAACAAAACAAAACACAACAAAAAAAGAACCAAAATTGAAAAATATAAGTGTATTCAGAACAGTAGATGGCAGCAGAACACTGTTTTTCTGCATAGCATTCGCAAGACAAAATTGAGCAAGTACCCACAGAAAAACTGATCATCACATAGTATGATTTTTAAAATGCCTCCATACTTTAGTTAATAACACTGTGTTCACATTGGTTCATTAATTGTAGTAAATGTAACATACTAATGCAAGATGTTAATAATGTGGGAAACTGGGTCCAGGGGTATATGGGAACTGTCACAAGTTTTCTGCAAATCTGAAAATATTCTAAAAAATAGTTAACTTTTTAAAATGCCTCTATATTGCTTGGTATATAAGTTTCTCATATAAAAAATATGAAAACTACAATGTCAATCATTTCCTTTGTATAAAATTAAATATGAAAACCCCAATATCAAAAATTAAGCTTCAAGTTTTAAAAATAAGTTTTTAGGTAAGTATTTAAAAATAAAAGTTACTTATTTAAGTATAGAAATAAACTATATTATTTAACTATCTTATTGTTCTGTTGTTATAAATGTATTACACACTCACTTTAGAAAATTTGAAGGAGGATTGTATAAAGAAGTCATCCATAAGTAATCACTTTTTCTTTACTAGAGAAATATTTTCACATGTTTTTTAGACATTTTTCTCTGTGTGTTCTAGTAGTTGAGGTCCTCCTTGGCTTTGGGCAACATGCACTCTTCTGGTGTCTTCCTCCCCTTTTGCAGGCTTCTTATTTCCGATCTGAACTCTAACCCGTGGAGTTCGTCAGGGCTTGGTCCTGGCCCCCTCTGCTCCCTCTCTATTTTCCCTTCAGATGGCCTTCACTATTTCCGCGGCTCAGATACTATGCTGGAAACTTCCACGTTTATGTCCACTCCAGACTTCTAATAGTCACCAAGTTGAAGGTCACACAGGCATGTCAAACTTAAAACAGCGTAAACTGAACTCTGTCACCCCCAAATTTATTCTTCTTCCCTCTTTGCTGTCTTTCCCATATTAATAAATGGTCCCAGTGTCCCCCAGCTTCTTGGAAGCTGTCCGCAACCCACTCGTCTCCCCATCCAACCCAACAGAAAATCTTAGTTGCCACCTGCAAAAGTACCTCAGATCAATGCAACTTCCTCGGGTTCACTCTAAGCCGCTTTCCTTTCTCACCGGGACTACTGTAGTACCTTCCTAACTGATTTTCCAACCCCCGCTCTTACCCTCTTAGAACAGCCAGAGAGATGTTCAAAGATACAAATCACTTCCCTACTTAAGGTTTTACCAAAACGCCAATGGCCATGGCACCTAGGTTGACACTTACGCTGCTCTCTGTGGCCTCGGGGAGCTGCTCGGCCCATCCCCATGAACCGATGTGGCCTTTGTCTCCTGGCAGAACTCCGACTGATACACAGGTTTATGTTGCTCTTGTCCTGTGCCCCCAGAACACTTGAAACATATGTACCAATCACTTTGTTATACAATAATCCCTTTTATGTTACACTAATTAGTGAGAAGCATAAGGAAGAAAAATTTTAATCCTCATAATCTCTTAACTTTAACTCAGAGGTAAACACAGTTTATAGTTCAAGATATTTCTTTCTACTTCTACTCTGTTTTTTTTCTGTGTGGACAACACACTCATGCTCTCACACACACACGTACTCATATATATATATGTATTATATGTATTTTGTTTTTGCAAAATTAGAATTAAACTCTAAATAAAACTTTATATCCTGTTTTCACTTTATACATAAAATATGAATATTTTGAATTCTTGGTACACATCACCAAGTGTCTTTTCCAATTACATTTACCAGTATTTAATACCTGACTTGTCCTACCTTTGCTTCCTTTCATTATTTTCCATGTTTGGTTATATTTCTGTGTTGTGCTGCTTATAACATTCATTTCTCTGGGAAGCATTTATTGAGTTCTTCTTATGCACACAGCACTATGCCAGAAAAAAGTCTAGAAATATAGACAGGACAAGGTCACACAGCCACCCCTCTCTTGTCCCCCCACAGCTCAGGGTGTTGGGAAGGTACTGCCTCCATGTGAGGCTGAGGTCAGTGCAGTGCATTGTTCTAACGAACGGCTGTGCTGGGGCTGTGGGAGCAGAGAGGGGGACACAGCGCTCTTGACCCTGGAACAATCAGCAGTTATTAAGAGTTGGGGACAGGACTGGTTTCAGGGCCATTTGTTCTCTGTGATCTAATTTTAACTAAATTCCAGTTCTAAATTCCTCCCTGTGACCAGTAGGGCAACATTCCAAACTCCTTGACAGCCTTTCAGTGGGTGGAAGCAATGAACATTTGTTTAAAATTGCTATGCTCCAAGAACTTCACAGAGTTGTATTACATATCATACCTTTTTACATTCTCACAACTAACTGCAAGTTAAATGCTTTACGCCTGTTTTACAGATAAAAATAACTGCAACTGAGTAATTAAGTAACTCACTTTAGTAAATGAAGGGATTCAAACCCCATCTCCTTGTTACAATGTCCGTGCTATGTCCACTTCATCACACTGATATCATGATATCTCAGTTGAGCTAGAAGTTGTTTCTTAGGGAAGCACAGCATTTGGAACAGACAAGTAAACAGAGTCAATGAAGGGTTAGGACAGACATATGCTAGGCATGGAGAATGGATGAATCTCAGCATCTATTTTAAGCTTTGAAAGTCACTAGGTAAATAGAGAATGAACTACTGAGCTCAAATAATGTCTTCTAGAATTAAGTTTAGTTAGAAGTAATAAACACGAGCAGTTATTGAGTACTTCAAGGCATGTGGTACTATTCTTAGTATACACAACATGTATTCATTCTTTTATTCTTAGAACAGCCCTCTGAGGTAGGTGCAATTATTGTATCTACTTTGCAAATACAGATACTGAGATACAGATCATTTAAGCTCCTTGGTGAAGGCCACTCAGCAAGTTGGTGTTAGAGCTGGGATCAGAATCAGAGCCCAGACCCACCTTCCTGGTCTAAGGCCTCAGCACCTGACAATTATGGAAACAACAATAATACAGTAACCCTTACATAGCATTTATGTGCCAGTCCCTGCTTTAAACACACATTAGTTTCTCTTATCCTCACAGCATCACGAGCAATATACAACTATTGCTTCTATATTACTGATGAGGAAACTGAGGCACAGAGACGCTAAATGACTCTGCCTAGATCACATAGCTAGTAAGTGGAAGAACTGGGCCTGGAACCCAGACATTTCAGCTGCTGAGTCTGTACAATGAATTCCTAAAATTCAATTTTATGTGCACATTCTGAAATGGGTTGGAGTACACTTGAAATGTGTAAAGCACACCAGTTGTCAGCATATATTTGAAGACTCCGCTTGTCTCTCCCAACCGATTCCAGAGCGTGCTCGCTCCCTCGTTCTCTCTCCACTATGCTCCTGGGATGATCACTCAAATGCAGGTTGTATATTCTAGGGTTGTTTCAGCCTGGAAATTTTCCAGTGAACAGTCAGCTGAGATCTAAATGTGTAAATACTACATGCCCTTAAAATGCACTTAAAAAGATATATTCCCGAGATAGGAAGGGGATGAGAAAATACAGGTCCAGGTTGAACAGAGTTAAACTAAAAAAAATTACACGTTTTGTTGATGAATTGAAGAGACCGTCAATGTTTGGGAGACCTTCGTATATAAAATCCAGGCATTTCAGTCTATTTCTCATATGGATATTGTGCTTTCTTTGGAGTTCTCTGTGAGTTCTTTCCTGCTTTCCAGCCCAGTCCATAACGACCTCTTGGGGACCACTTGGTCTTGTCTCCTGCCTCTACCCAGGTCTCCACGTTATCTTCCAAGCTGACCTTAAACACCTTCAGAGAATAAATGCAGAGCTCTCTGTGTCCCTCCAGCAGCTACTTCATCTGCCAGGCTCCGTGTCTCTTGATTTCAGAAAATGTAACTGCCAAATACTAGATTGGGTGGTCATGTGGATCAAAATGAGACAGAGAAAAATGTTCTCAAATATATGAATGTTATGTCATATTTAGTGCGTCTGCTGAGGAAAAAAAGCAGCCATTCCTAAACATTGGAGTTCAGCTGTCATTGTCCTGCAGAGAAGAGACCACATGGAGCGCCAGCCCAGAGGTTCATTAACTTAACAATGTGCAATTAGAGAGCGTTGAAAGGACTACCTGGGCTCTTAGAACTCACATAGACTATTAAATAGAATACAAGGATATCTTGAAATCTTTTTTTTTTTTTTTTTTCTTTTTGGTATGTGGGTAGCTCCCTGGCTGGGAATCGAACCCAGGCCACAGCGCTGACAGCGCCAACGCCAAAGCCTTAAGCCACTACACCACCAGGGAACTCCAAATCTTTTGACAGATTTTCCATTTCATTTCTCTGGAGATTAACTTATTAGCAGAATGTGAAATTTCTTTTTCATTATTGTAATACTGTCATTGTCCCCATTCATTGGACTCACGTGAAGATTTCTCTTGTCCGACTGAAGCAAAAGCTCTAAGTCTGTCTCTCATCCTAGTGTCCTGTACATGCATATATGCACATACTCATATATACAATATGTGCCACGAAAAACGCTTGGTACTGGAAAACCAGTGATAAAGTTCTGGTTTGAGAAATTCAGTTATTTTATTAATACATTTATTAAATTCATAGAAATATTCCTTTATCTCCTATGATGTTGGCATCACGTTAGAGAATATTACAGGACATGGCTACCCAGAACATGGTCCAGAGAGGGCTGATGAGGGCACCAGGTCGTCATGTCCCCTTGACTTTGTGGATTCCTTGTCCTGTGGGGAGGGCCCAGTCAGAGGACGGCCAGTGTGGGGCTCTTGCAAGCCAGGACAGGACAGGGGACTCCTGAGCCCTGGGTCTGCAAAGCTCTGCAATAGACCCGACAGAGCTATCCCTGAGGCCCAGGCTCTAAGCAGCGGTTCCACGTGTGGACATGGTGGGAGCCTCAGGCCACACCCTGTGGAGCCCCATGGTGCTCAAGAGAAGGGTCATCTGAGAGGCTGATGACCCCAATGTCTGCCTGTGCCCTACGTGCCACTTTCTGTCTTCTCTGCTCAGGTGCACAGGGGTTAGTGTTACGTACCTACCTGCCCTGCCTTTGTTCAGGAAGTCTGTTCTGCCGTCATTATTTCATTGTATCTTTTCTGAATATTGTTTAAAATTTAATGCCATATCTTTGTATTCCTGAGAAAGGACTGGAAAGGTATAGAATATATGTGAACAATGGTGATAGATGGGAGATAAATTAGATAATTTTTATTTTTCAATTTATATTTTCTGCAATGATTATATTAATTTATTTAAGAGAAAGAAATGCAACTTATGTAATTTCTCCTAAAGATTATTTAAGCACATTTAAGTACACAGCACACCAATGGTATGCTCTGGTACATGAAGCTTTGCTTTTTTGTGGCTTGATTTTTTTCGACACTTGTAGACACTGTTTTGCCTCATTCCCTTGTCATTACAGATCAGAATACCATGATATAAAGTAACCATAATCATGTCAACCATTCTTCTACTGATAGATACTTTGGTTGTTACTGGCTTTTTGCTGTAATAGGCAATGCCACAACAGACTTAGTCTTGTATATTTCTGCAAGTATTACCTTGGGATAAATCTCCAGCAATGGAAATAATGGATGAAAGATGATATGTAAATTTATGGATATTAACAAATTGCCCTCCAAAAAGGTAACACCTATTTTCATTTCCACTAAATGTGTATGGGAGTTCTAACATTGCAGTTTGTAAATGTTATCATGTTTGCCAGTCTGATAAATGAAAAAATATGGTATCGCCTTGATTTGATTTTCAGCTCATTTTGAGTGAGGCGGAACCTGTGTGTTGCACATTTGCATTTCTTAATAATTTAAAATTAGGACTCTGCCCAGCACTGAACTTAGGGTTACTGTTAGTCAGAGCAGGACATAGAAAGGAGTAACCGCTCCCTTCTCCGAATTCCTATCCAGTACTTGAGGACCCAGTGCCCTTCCAGTGTTATTTGCTGGTTGTTTCTTGTAAGGTGTGCATGCCTCACAACCTGGCTGTGAACCCCTTCATGCAAATGACTTCACATGCCTCAAGTTTATGAATGCAGTAAAATCACAGGAGAAACAGAACTGGGTGTAAACTTACCCAGGCAAGACTCATTTGCTCGAAATGAAATCCAAACGCCTCGAGGTCACTCTGATCTGGCCCTTATTAATCTCGCCATCCCAGCTGGTGCCACATGCCTCTCCTCACGAGGCTCCGTCCTGGCCTCCTTACACCAAGCACTTCACTGTCACAAAGCCTTTGCAGTTACTGTCTCCTCTGCCGAAACACGCCTCCCCAAGCTCTTCACATGCTCAGCACCCTCTTGTGCTTCAGGCACAATCCAGTCCCCATCTTAACTCGGGACCCCACTCAGTTACTCTAATGCATCACTTTGTTTATTTCATCGAACATGGTCTGTGCATCGAGGGTCCCCAAGACCACACTTAGACTCGGTGATTCGCTAGAAGGAACCACAGAGCTCAAGGAGTTCTTATAATCATGATTGTAGTTTATTACAGTGAAAGGACACAGATCAAAATCCGCAAAGGGAAAAGGTGCATGGATGAAGTCCAGGAAAACCCAGGAGCACGCATCCAGGTGCCCTTCCCAGTGGAGTCACCCAGAGATATCCTTAATTCTCCCAGGAACAATGTGCGACAACACATTTGAAGCATTGCTGACCAGGAAAGTGTACCCAGCCTTGGTGTCTGGGGTTTTGTTGTGGGTCAGTCACACAGGCTTTCAGTGTCCCTGTGGCCAACCTTACCGCTCAGTTTCTAGAATGCCTACCCTGCCCGTTCCAGAGGTCAGGCTGACACAGCTTGGCTGAAGGCCTCAGGGATCTGAAAACACTCTTACCGGGGCTCAGAGGTTATCTCCCAGGAGCGGATCCAGAGCCAGTCCTCCTGAAGACAGGCCTTTCTTTGCAATGCGCAGGGTTTGAACAACCTGGGCCTGCTAAGCTGAACATTGTGTGGTCTGAAATGTCCTTGTCTATTTAACTCACTGCTTGTTGACTATCTCCTCCCTTAAAGATGGTTCCACAAAGGTAGAAAGACCTTGTCTATGTCCTCCAGTGCTGCACAGCCAGAAATTAGCCCAGTGCCTGACACAGACAGACACTCAATAGATACTTGCTGAAGGACTAAATGAATTAATAAATGGAACATTTAAATAAATATTTACAATAACTTCCTCTCACCTCACTTCTTATAGAAAGTTTTTCACACTTATACACCTTGAGAGCTTGGAAGGAAACTATAAAATGTGACATTTTCACAGAGAAAAACAATTCCTCTAAAGTTAAGTTTTTATTAGCATAAAATTCCAAGCATTCTTTCTAGCAATATTTAAATTTCATAATTATTTGACTTGGCATGATAATTCTATCTCAATATGTCAGAGGTTTGAAAAATAATTTTGGCTTTGTAATAAATTTTACTTTATTGCAAACCCTGACTTCCTCAAATTATAGTAATAATTCTACTATAATGTGTTCTGAAACATTTATGAATTCCTTTAACTTACATTTCAGTAGCATCTTAATCTTTTGAACTTCCTGATGTGAAAATAACTTTTTATCTGATGTCATAATTTTTTGCAATGTATTCCAGTGGAGTAAAAAAAAATCCTTCAGCAAATGTAATGAGTTTTTGATACAGAACTCTGTTTTTTGGAGAAGGGGCTGTTTTATGATTACATTACCTGATGCTTAACTTTTGCCATCTGCTGTGCCCACTAATTATAAATGAACTCACACACATATAACATAAAAATGATTTAAAATCCCTGTTTCTGTTTCTTTCATTAAAAAATGCTGCCTAAGAAGGCATTATTATTCAAGATTCAGGCACAAATTATAAAGTGAACTAGTTATACATGACAAAATGATTTGTTTCCTAGAGAAAAGATTTCCTAAAGCTAATATGATGTGGGGTATGACAACATTAAAAATTTCATAGCATCCTCAGCTATGTGAGTTATTTAAGGGATGATTCGTATGGTAAGGCTGACCACACAGAGATAAATAGTTTCAGCTGCATTCACTTTGTGGTTTGAGATGAAAGGAATTGTTAGGAAAAAAGAGAACATGAGGATATATATACACACGCTCTGCAGATTTGCATACTCATCATCATAATAAATCCTGCTTTAGTAGAATAAATCTTACTGTGCACAATGACTCTAAGCCCTCATGAAAGCCATGGTCTCATGATATTCATCCTGTCCCTGTTTAGGCAAGTGTAGGACCTTTTAGAAAAGTCAGTGCTCTGCCCACGTAAGTCAAATACTGATATAGTACCCTATATTAACCATATTGGTACATTATTGGTAACAATAATCACCTGGGTGCTTATTAGAAATCACACATTTCTAGGCTCTGTAACTATAGATGTTTCTCTAATAAGGGAAGGGGATATAAAACTTTATCTTCCACATGGTATTTTGGGTCAAGAGAAAATGCCCTGGACAAAACCAGACTATATGTTATTATCAATAGTTCTGAGTATGCATTTCCCAAGAACTCCATGTGATTCTTGTGAAGAGAGAAGAGGAATCATTCCACAGGAATTAATCTCCCTCTGTCTCTCAGGCTCTATGGCACTTTTAGGAAAAGTTTTTGCCCGGAGGGAACCATCTGCTTTGTCACGAGGAGGGGCCTTTCAGGTAGAGTGACCAAACACCCTGGTTTGCCTGTAACTGAGAGAGATCCCCATGACACAGGACTTTTAGGGCTAAAACCAAATCCTGGGCCAACAGGGATGAGTTGGTCACACTATTCTGGGGACCAGGCAAAGTGGCTTTTCCAGAGACTTGGGAATGGTAGAAGTCAAGGAGAAGAAAACTCAGAAAGTCAGAAAAAGAACTGAGAACTCTCCTAGGAGTAGAATGTTATTTCCATCCAAAGGCACATCGATACGTGAGAAGCCCTTCCTATCTGTGTGCGTATGTTCGTTTTCTAGGGCGGCCATAACAAAGGACTACCACTGTCTGGCTTTAAATAACAGAAATTTATTTTCTCACTGTTCTGGAGGCTGAAAGTTGTTGGCCTGGCCATCTGAAGAAAGATCTAGGGAAGAACTCTTTGCCTTTTCCTAGCGCCTGGTGGCTGCTGGCAGTCCTTGACTTTCCTTGCCTTGTGGTTGCATTGCTCTGATTGCTGCCCCATTGTCACATGAGCTTCTTCCCTGTGTGTGTGTGTGTGTGTGTGTGTGTGTGTGTGTGATTGTATCCCCAAATTTCCCTCTATTTTCTCTTCTAAAGCTACCATTTACTGCATTTAGGTCCCATCTGAATCCAGTAGGACCTCACCTTAATGAATGACAGCTGGTCCTGGCTGTCCTGGTCATTTCTGATGCCTTTAAACAATTGTTTTTAATTTTTTAAATCCAGTTTTATAATTGTTTTCAACAGTAAAGTTGTTCTAATACAAGTTGCTGTATCATAACCAGAAGCAAAAGTCTAATTATCATAATCAAGTATATGAGTATATTAATTACTATTAAAATGGAGAAATGTTTTATGAATAAAGAAATCATTTTTCGATGTTAATAATTATTAATATTATCTAGTTGGAGGTATTTAAAATTTTCCTTAAATAAGGGCATACTGTATTTTATACAAATTACTTAAAATGTATTAAAAATAATTATTTACTTTTTTAAATGCTCAAGATCGCAAATTAAGTAGCATTTTCCAAGGCTGAGTTTAATACAAAATTGAATTTCATCCAAGGTTACATTTATTTAACTTTCAGATTATATGGCTGGGTGTTAGGCTTAGATGTAATATTGCAAATAAGTTTCTTTAGTATACTGGGAATTAGGCATCAGAGTAAGTGAAAAGATCAATGATTGAATATAAGTAAAATAAGTTGAAAGGGAGATTTGAGTGGGGAATATGGATTTAGTATCATCAACTTTGGAGGTCAGGGTCTGAAATACAGTTGACCTTCAAACAACACAGGTTTTGAACCGCACAGATCCACATAGATACAATTTTTCTTCAATAAAGGAGTCCATGGATATGGAGCGTCAACTGTGTGCATTGATCTACACCATTTCGTATGGGGGACTTGAGCATCTGTGGGTTTTGGTATCTGAGGGGGTCCTGGAACCAATATCCCGCAGATACCCGGGGACAATTTAAAAAGTTATAATGAATTTTCAACTGTGCAGGAGTCAATGTGTCTCACCCTTGCATTGTTCAACTTAATAGCAAAGTCCCTAGATATTGCCTGATTCGGAAGTCTTGCTGACTTGGGACTGCTTCCTAAACATTCATAAGCAGGGAACTACTTGGACCATCTACACTTCCAGGAAGCTATCTATGTATCCTTGCCTCTCTTTCCCATTTCCAAACTTTTGGTCCTCTATCTGGTCTCTCCTCCTATTACACTCAAGAAAAAACAGAAGCCATCAGGTGTAGTTCCCACAAATTCCTCTCTCCACATCAACAAATTAAAAGCTACCAAAATGCAGGCTTGTGTATTCCCCTCCTTGCCTATAGGTTAGCCTTCGTCCCCTAACTGGATCATTGACTCTGTATGTACTCTAAATACCATCTTTCCCATCTCCTTAGAATACTGGTTTCACTTTTTAGGCTGGCTGCCTTCTACCTCTTCAATTCCTGCCTTTATGTCTCATTTCTTTAATTGTATGAACGTACCTCCCACCAATAGGCTCTTTAATCTCAAATCTCCTGCTGGTCTGGTGTTTTCCATATTTTAGGTCTCTACCATTAGTAGGTTGTGAAACCAGTAAGTCTGTTACACCAGCTTATACTCTTTTTGGAAATGAAGTAGTGTGGAGCCCACAATATCAGAATGCAACACATATATTCTAAGTCTGAGCTGTCCACATTACAGCAAATACTGGGGACAACTGAGTAGAGTGACAGCTGGTGGAGCGAATGGAATGACTCTATGCACTGGCTGGGAGCCAGCCAGACATTCACTCTTCTGTTCATGGGTGTCTCATTTGATTTTCTGAATTTGATTATAATTGTATCAAAAGAGTTAAGATTTTACAGTTTAATTTATGCCAACATAATTTACAGTTAATTATGAAGTGACATTAAGAAGAGTGCTATCCACTGTTGGCAAAGGCATCAAGACTTCTCATCAAGTTTTGGTTATAAGATAGTAACTTCCACAGAACCGAAAACCCAGAAATAAATCCACAAATTTATGGACAAATAATTTTTGATAATGGAGCAAAAAATATCCAATGGGGAAAGACAACCTCTTCAGTAGGTGGTGCTGGGAAAGCCGGAAAAACACATGCAAAAGAATGAACCTGAGCTGTGAACTCTTACCATATACAAAAATTAACTCAGAATGGATTAAAGACCTTCATATAAGACCCAAAACAATAAACTGTATAGAAGAAAACATTGGTACTAAACTTATAGATCTAGGGCTCAAGGAAGACTTCATAAACCTGACCTCAAAGGCAAGGGAAGTAAAAGCAAAAATAAATGAATGGGACTATATCAAACTAAAAAGCTTCTGCACAGAAAAAGAAACCATCAACAAAGCAAAGAGACAGCCAACTGAATGGGAGAAAATATTTGCAAACAATGCATCTGATAAGGGTCTAATATCTAAAATATATAAAGAACTAATAAGACTTAACAACAAAAAAAAACAAACAATCCAATTAAAAAGTGGGCAGAAGAACTAAACAGACACTTCTCCCACGAAGAAATACAAATGGCCAGCAGACATATGAAACAATGCTCATCCTCATTAGCTATCAGGGAAATGCAAATCAAAACCACAATGAGATCCCACCTCACACCTGTGAGAATGGCTGTTATCAACAAGACAAGGAATAACAAGTGCTGGAGAGGATGTGGAGAAAAAGGAACTCTGGTACTCTGCTGGTGGGAGTGCAAACTGGTACAACCACTGTGGAAGGCAGTGTGGAGGTTCCTCGGAAAATG